>VXAU01002555.1:0-209776 GCA_013399695.1 Formicarius rufipectus
CCTCCTTCCATCTCCTCCCTCCCCTTCCCCTTTTTTCTGTGAGTTAACTCACTGAGAGCCTCCAAACCCCAAGCCCAGGGTTTGGGGGATGGCAGTGCTCGGGGCACTGGTTTACTGCAGGGCTACTGGTTCGTGTATCTACAGGCAGTGCTAAACCTGGTTATAGCCCATGGCTTTGTTAACAGATCCAGAACTACGTCCCTAATTTCCCCTTTTTTTTCATTTTCAGAAACTGCCACAAAGTTCTCTGTATCAACAAGTGAAACTGGAATTCTATAACTCAGCACATCTGAGCTCTGCTACTTCAGACATTTTACAGACAAACAGAAAAGCATCACTTAGCTGAATATCTGGTTCAGCTAAAAATCCCTTGTATAAAGATATCATGAAGTGCAACAGCAAAAGAAAACAATAATGGTTATTTCTGTTGGTTATTTTCCTTTCAACTGTGTTAAGAAGACCACAAATGCACTCCTGAAGACATTAAACCAGTGGCTTTCTTACCTGAAAGATGTGCAGTCACAAAATGAGGTGCCTTGTGCTCCAGAAATCCTCCTTGACACTTGGATCCTTTCACGGATTTCTAGTTAATTCTAAAATAAACCACTTACCAATTTTTGCCAACAATTTGCTGCCACCACTATATACAACATTAATTCCAAAAGGATAAGATTTTCACCCTGTCAATCTAATTTCTTTAGGGGAAATGATCCCTCTTTTCGTCTCCCTTTGTATCACGTTCTCAGAACTACACCCACATAGTAATCCTTTGGATAAGTGAATGACATATCCCATGCTTTTCCAGCCTCTGATCCTCAGCCTTTCCACCAAGGATGGTGGCTGATAACTGCTGGCTCTCACCAGGTACCATTATTTTCAACATAGTGAGACGCTAAGAGCCAAGTGAGAATTTAAAAAATAAAGCTTAATTAAAAACCTCTCGTTCTTGAGATGTCAATGTTGTCTGGAAATGGTTTAAAGATTAACATGAATTCCGAAAAAAAAAAGTCTCTGGATATTTTCAAAAGGAGAATGCCATTCCTTAATCCAGCTCTCTTTAAATTGCAGTTTACAGTGGCTGTTTGCTGGAGGTTTAGTGCTGGGAGACGTTTTGGCAATTAAAGCCTGTGACATTTTTTAGCTCCCCAGGCCTTGGAGTTCAGAATTCATGAATTAGAAGAGCCCTGCATTTGGAGGAACACCTGCTGAGAGGATGTGATGGCTGCAGGTCACCTCAGCCTCAGTCCCCAAACAGGGAGACATTTATAATTCTGAACACTGTCAGATAACCTCATTTTGGTCCCCCACAAAACAGTCCTCACAGTTGTCACACAAATGTATCACAACACTTACAGGTCAGAGAAATTCCAGCAAACTTCTGGACTTCACCCTCATTTCTCAGCTGGTTCCCATGCCAGATCACCAGCTGTAAAGAAGCAAATCTCTCTATAAATGCAGCCCATACCTTGCTGTGCTGTCCCAGCTCCAGCTGCAGAGGAGGACACGGAGGCAGGAGATGAGCAGAGCTGGCGTGGGACACACTCCCAGGCGGTGTGTGTGGGATGCTCCGTGGGCTCCTCTGCACATCCCGGGGTCTGTCCAAGGTGTTTTTATCAGGTTTCCAGCCGTGATTCTGGGACAAATACAAAGCGGGTGTGATTCCAGGAGCTGCCCCTCACACACACCCCCTGTTCATGAACACTCGCTGACGATTCAGGCAGGAGTCACCCAATCAGTGCACATTTTATGGCTCCTTCACGGGCAGTTTTACCACTTTTCGAGCTGTAAACTCAGCTGTACATTTTCTGTCCGACCTTCCCGAGGAACCTCTCTGTTCTGGAGCCAGGACATTCACCACAGCGGCTCTTCCGATGTAACAACCAGCCGGGGGGCTGAGAATCCCAGAATTCGGGGGGTCCCAGGGCCACAGGAGTTTGGTTTTCCGGAGGCGGCTGTGAGGGGAGAGCTGAGCTCCCACAAGCTCACCCTCGAGGCACAGGCAGCTTTTACCCGCCCCGAGGTTCACTTTTCCCAGGCACAGCAGCTCCTGCTGCCTTGGGATCCAAGCTCTGAGAACCAGCTCTGAAACACGAGGGGGGCTTAAACTTCCTCCATCGAGAGCAGCAAGGTTTAAGTGGAAACCAGGAGCAGTGTCACAGAGCGGCCCTCAGCAGCACAACCAGCCGCTCCGTGTGCCTGACGTGAGGGGGTTTAAGTTCCTTTCACCCCCAAATGGTCACTGTGTGTTCCCGATGACCCCGCAGGATGCCGAAGAAGGCGGCCGGGTGCGGGCCTCCCCTAAGCAGCACTTGCTCACCGCACCCGGACTGAGCCTCGGTTCTTTCCCCCCCTCCCTGTGCCCAGGAGCCCCCCATGCTCAGGAGCCCCCCGTGTCCAGGAGATCCCCGTGCCCAGGAGCCCCCCGTGCCCAGGAGATCCCCGTGCCCAGGAGATCCCCGTGCCCAGGAATCCCCCGTGCCCAGGAATCCCCCGTGCCCGGGAGCCCCCCGTGCCCAGGAATCCCCCGTGCCCAGGAGCCCCCCGTGCCCGGGAGCCCCCCATGCCCAGGAATCCCCCGTGCCCAGGAGCCCCCCGTGCCCAGGAGCCCCCCGTGCCCNGACTCCGCAGAGCCCTGTGGGGACCCACAAGCGCTCGGGTCGGGAAAGGGCAGCACAAAGACCTTCGCTGCTTTTCTGCACGTTCACAGGCCGTGTTTCAGGAAATCAGGGCTGGGGAAAACCCCTCCCAAGGGCAGCATTTAAGGGAAAGCTCTAGTCCCACAGGGATTTCAGTCCTGTTGAAGGCTGAGGACGGATTTAAATGCTGTTAAGAGGGTTGGTTTTTCTGACAGGCTTCCCAAATCCGCTGTCGAGGGAATGCACATTTCAGAAGGGTTCACACACCTGAACTGTGGCAGAGCTGCCAGCAATGATGCAGTGCTGGAATGCAGACATTGCTGAGCCACAGTGCCAGTATTTCTTCTTAGCCGACACTTTCATCCTTTTGTCTGAAATCTTCTTCTCAATACTCATTTTAAGTGAAATTAGTAGCATTCCATAGCAGATGCAGTTCTACCTTTGATTATAATTAGGTTTGAGTCAGGTCCTGAAAACAAAGACAGGTTATTTCAATCCCTGAGTAAAGGATGCCTTTGTCTCCAAAGCAGTATGTAACAAGATTGAATGTATACTCAACAACTTGACTACATAATTACTCAGAATAATTCTGATTTTCCTTGATTTCAAGAGGACTCATGAAGTCTGAAGAATTTTTTTTTAAAAATATTGTCATTAAAATAATTTATTTGTATTTTGGGATTATTTTATGGACTTTTTTTTTTCCTTCTGCAAGCCTTTAAACTTTCTACTTTCAAAGCTTTTATTTTCATGTGTTCTCACTTTATCCACACATTTCCTCCAAAGCCTGTCAGAAAACTCCTTGCAATCAGAACTAGAACACAAAACGAAGGTGTGTAGTACAAAGGGTGGAACAGATGGGGAACAAAATAAACACTAGCACAATTCAAGTTCTTTCTCTCAGCTGTTACTTTAACATTGCAAACGAGGTTTTACTGTTCCCAAAACTCTCTCTCCTTGCCTTGGAGCTTTTTGCAGGAGTTCCCAACATCGCTGCCCAAATTCCGCCCCTGGGGTGTGGACAATATTGGCAGCCCTAGCACAGGAGGGGCAGGGTACCAGCCGGGGTGTGCAGCGCTGACACTGGCCAAGAGCAGGTTCCACCACCACACCCTCGGTGTTTCTTTAGTCATTGTTGTGTTGATCAAACATTCAATTCCATTGTAAGGAGTATTTGCTCTGTCCAGCCTTACATGTCTAACCTGGCAGCCTAAATTGGGAGTCTACTCTTGTCAGGCTTTCCAGCAGGCAGTGGGGAAAGAAATATGGATGAAAAACCTGAGCTGTTTTAATCCCCAAACTATTAACTATGAATATTTCTATTTATCTCTTACAGGTTGGATGTATCTCCAGGATACATTTCTCTGTGCCTGTAAATGACAGTGGAAATTAGACTGTAAGGATCTCAAACCCCCTGGACTGTGTTTACAGAGAAAGTTTCAGGCAAATATAAGCTACAGGTATTGTGACTTGTATAGCAGAGTAAGGTGACAAGCAGATATCCAGGTTTCCTCTCCAGTGCTAGTGGAAATGCTGTGGTACACTTCCTCCCCTGAGAGCCCAAGACAATCAATTTATCAGAGCAAAAATATCTGAAATTTCAGTTTCCTCAGTATTGACTCACTGATGAGCTCTAGAGGGCCCTGATTTACATCACGTTCAGTTAACATTATCAGGTCATTTGTGATCTGCACCCAGAGTAGCTGATGACTTGCCACATGGATAGTCACAGCAGCACTGACAGAAGGAGATATTTGTGGAGCTCAGGCACTAATTATGAGAGACTGGGCTGGCTGAGAGATGCCTTTTCTCTGCAGGGCACTGCAGCCAGACAAGTCTAATCTGTTAAGTTTCAAAACTCCACCCAGGGCGTCCGGCCACAACCTAAGGCTGCCTCTCCCAGGCCCAAAGAAGAAATAAAGGTACACGAAGGCCTGTGGTTCCTAAGAAGCATCTTTGGATGCTGCAGTGGTTTGCTTTGTTTGTTGAAGGAATTCTTTCCTCCTGTTTTACTTCTGACAACAGTGCTGGTGAGGCAGTTCCTTGGATTCAAATCCTCAGGCTCATCCATTCTCTCTTATGTGTTTGGCATGAAATAAAGATGATCCGAAACAGCGCCACAGCAGCTCTGCCAATTATACCCAACCAGCACCTCTATTTCATCATCTTTTTTAGCGTTATTAACTAACACATTCGAAAAATGCAGAGTACACAGATCTCAAAAAAATCTGCAGCTGCCCAGAAACCATTACCACCCATGGACTGCAGAGCTGATGAAAAGTGCAGTTAAGGTTGCCTGATTGTCTGGGGTGCCTGACAAAGATTGCCTCTGTACTGTTTGTTCCTTTAAGATAGGGAATAATTACAGTTGCTACAGGAGCAGTTTTACTTACAGCTTCATTATGGTGTAGTATTGATTAAAATTCTAGAATATAGCTTAGAACATTCTGTCTTCATATATTGACTTACAATATTCTGATTTGATACAGGAATTCTGCCCTTACACCAGTTTACTTCAGTAATTCTCAGGTCCAGTACTTTTCATAAATGCACAATTTTCAAGATGTGTGTTCATTTTGCACATTTTGGTGACCTTCTGCGAGCACCAAAGGCACTGGATTCTCCAGAACTCACCTTTTAAAGTAATTTTCCTCTTAGTTTTGTGATAAGATTTTTCCTGTGAAAATCACTGAAGGCTTTCAATTCCTAGGACACAAAGAGCTCCCACTATTTAAGGTATTGGCAAAACACATCCAAACCTCACCTGGTTGCTATGGCAGGAAATCCAAACTCTGGTGTCTAAAGTATTTGGCTTGGCAAAACAGTGTGAGTTAAGGGGAAAAGGAAAGTTGTGTCAGGCAGTACTGCAGGATTTGAAGGAAGAGGAGAGGGGCAGTATTTATCAGTTTGTTACTTTGAAGTAATTTTCTTACCAGTCAGTTATCTGCATGAAAAACCTGTGGTTTTCCAAAGGGTCTGGATCAATGAGCATGACCAGCACTTGAAGAATGGGGCAGCAAGAGCCAGGCCAGAGAAGCAGCAGCACCTTATGAAAACAAAGAACAAGTTACTCTCAAGAAACATCAACACATTTGTTCTCCTTTTCCTTACATTTAAGTGTTCTGACAGTCATGATGGAAAATCAATGGTCTGAACAGACAAACCATCTATGTCAAAATTTTACTCCCAATTAACATGAACAAGATGTTAAACTTCTAACTTATATTTCTGTATCAATTAGAGGAGTGGCATATTTTAATCTGGGAAGTATTGAATTGGTGTTGCATATCATACACCATTCTACGAGAGGCTTTATCATAATGCAGGTTTTAGAGTAAATTTGGCTTATTCTTATCAAAACATGCACACTACTGAAGAAATTCCTTGAACAGTAATCCAACAAAGGCTAATAACTTTCTATCTCCATGTCTTAAGCCTCGTTCTCTAAAAGGGGGGTAAAAATGCTTCCCAGCAACTGTTATGATGGCAACTGATCAGATACATCAGGCACATTTACATAAGTGGTTTCCAGGATGTGATAATAATAAGGAAAATCATGGATTATAATGTGTCTCGTTTCAGTATTGTTAATTTTACCGAGTCTCATTTAAAGGATTTATTTCTCTTTGCACTGTTATCTTAGTGCTTCACAATGCAGTATGAACTTGGAATTCAATTAATAATTTAATTAATAGTCCTTTTGCTTTTTCCACAGAATTGTTAAGAAAAATATAAATACCAAATCCATCAGTTGATCATGAGATACTAGAACAAGGCCACTTCCTGAGCATAGTGTTCATGGCTGCCTTTTGTTTTACTCTTTTGCTCATTTAATTGGTTTTCTTCCCCTTTGTGCATTTCAACTTACTGTAAAATTGCTGTACACTTATGGTATTTTCTACAGAATAAATTAGTATTACCCAAATCCAAGTGGGGATAAATTAAGTATGCCCTTGCACTGCTAATATCAGCTATTTCCTAATTTTTGAGGCACTGACTGTTGATATGGGTTTAATTGAATCTATTTGGATAATATGTATATTCTTGTACATAGACATGCTCTTCCCAATTATCTTAGTACGTGTTATACCAACTATGTCTACAGGGAAAATACAGTACTAAAGTTGGTATTTAATAATTAATCAGATATTAATCACAGCTTTTTTGTGTTTCCAGCCAGCTCAAACATTTATGTTTTTTCAATATTTACAAAGTGGTTATATTTTTATATAGAAAGCACTTTTTTCCCAGTAGGAAAAAGTGTTGAAAATGTATACAGACACAAGCCCTTCATTTCTCACCATTGCACTCATTAATTCTCTCGTTTTATTTTTGCACCACATGAAATCTGTCAGTTTGGGTGAGCATTTTCAAGAGCATGTTTATGGCTTGGAACATACAACTCTCATTTCAAAATCTGTCTTTTAATTTCAGAGTACAATTCGCATTTGTCATTTTAAAAGACAGCTCCTATTTTTAGGTCTCCAGTTTGCTTGAAATCATTTTAACCTCACTCCCTCAGAAATTGTTTTTTCCCCTGTTATTCCTCTCTTTACCATAAGTTGTAGAATTTCTTTGAATTCACCAGACCTGGCTGTGTACACTCCTATCACTAAATGTTCACTTGATTATCCTGGTGCTATACCTTGCTGACAATAGGCATATCCAGTGGAGTGGAACAGGGGGAGATCAATAAAACACCTATCTGTGTTGTTAGCAGAGTACCTCATGTACTGTGCTGATTTGCTATACATAAACCAGCACTGTAGAAGCTGAAAATAACCTTCCAATTGTCTCAGGCAGACATTAATCACTTGGTTTGATATTATCATTTGCACTCGGTGTGAGACCAGCCAATATCGAGCACACAGCCAAGAAACAGAAAGATGGATGCACATCATAAATATTAACTAACACATTTTTAGGCTGTAAACTCACTTTGTATCCTTCTCTTACTGAAAGATTTATTCTCCAACTTAATAAATGTATACATCCTATCCCATAATGGTTCTCCTTCCAGCTAGCTATTTTCTCACCTCATCCAAGCTTCTTCCTGTAAGACACCAAGCTGAATCTCATCTGGAACAATTTTACTATGTGCTCATTATGGCAACAGCATTTCAGAATATTTGTGAAAGTCTCCTGGAACAGCTAATTAATCTCTTTTTTTTTTTTTTTTTTTTTTCCACCCCTGGAAGCTTCAGCAGCATACAAAATTATGTGGTGAAATCTGGATCATGGTGGAAAACAGATGTTGTGTCTGGAGCTGACCTTTTTGGTGAATAAATTGCAAGCAAAACAACCCTCCTTTGGAAGCCCTTGGCACTGCTGTGCTGGTCACACGTGCCCTGTGTATTCAGTGCACAGCAGGAGTCAGAAGGCAGTACCTCAAGGCAAAGCCATGCCCTCCTCAAGGAGGTTCCTCAGGGTGGCAGAGGGGAGGGAGACATCACGTGCTTAAAACAGCAAGGAGCATTGCTTCCAGTCTGGAAAGGTTCCAAAGACCTTGGCAGAGGGAGGTAAAGGTAAGGGGATTGAGCTGGAGCAAAATGCCAGGTGGTTTCTGCACACAGTTCTTTCTGTTCTTCATAAATTCTAACTGCAGCTTGGAGATGTATTTTAATAGAAACAAACTGTTCTTTGGGAAATCTCTGGCAAACAACACATACAATGGGCTTGACCTTAAACCACAAGAATCCCAAGGGGGGGTTTCATCATTTTCAACCTGGGTTCTCTTTCTGCTTTGTACTTTTCTGTTTACCTCTTTGTTTCTGCATTTTGAATGCTCACATTTTAGCTTGTCTCTCAGTTCTCCAAAGGCCTTCCAGAGGATTCCAAGGAAGTGACTCCTAAATTCTCCTTCTCTAAATGACAAAAACCTCTTAATGATTTCTCTTCCCAAACCAGAGCACCACTGGAGAACAATTTTGTTCATAAACAATAGAACCTTTTCTTCCTGAATACGGGAGATCATGTTAAGAATCAACCACAACTGCATGTCACCTTGTTTACATTTTACCTTCATTGCTTCTCAGTACAATCTGAAATAAATTTTCCTGAATCTTGTAATTAGAGAATTTCATGTATCTGCATAGAAAATGTATAGAGAAGTTTATCAAGTCACAAGTTGCATGGGATTTTTTCTCTCTCAGCCTCTGATACACAAAAACTATACGAGTATGAATTGCAGAAATTGAGAAACAACTGCCCTTTAAACTTAACAAATATTACCTAATGCTTTTGGGGTTTTGAAACGAGGAGCTTGTTTCTCAGTAAGATGAAATACATTTCTCTCGTGTCCAGACTTGAAGTAGACAGGAGGTTTTCAGAAGCTCATCACATTGGGGAGCATGTGCTCTGCTGAAAATGAATGAGGTTTAAGTTCCAAAATCAGCTCCAGTTTGAAGGTCAGTGCCCACATTTATCATCTCATACAGGCCTTCCCAGAATCCATAAAAGAGAGGCTTTTCTAGGTGTTTCCTGAGAAGAATACAATAAATTAACACTTGGTGCAAGTCAGTACTTTCCCAGGTGGCTTATCATAATATCTAAATCATTGCAGCAGAGTCTCCCTTGTCCCCCGTAAGGAAAAACAGTGGAGTGGAATTCAGATGAAGAATATAAGTGTTTGTTGAAAAGAAATTTTTTGGGGGGTGAGATTTTACTGAGAAGTAAACATTTATCTTGACTCCTAAGTGAGGAGCTTGCTGAAGTGTGCTATTAATCTTCTCCTCCCAGTAAGATTGCTTTCTTGAAGTACCACCTCAGGACCACCAATCCCACAGACAAAGCACTGGAAGGGCAAAAGAGCTGCTGTAAAAGGATTGCTCCCATAAATACCCAGATTGTGCTTGAGAGCTGAATTTGAGAGCTCACTTGTATCCTGAAAACATATACATTTTCCAGGGTAACAGAGATGTCTTTCCAAACGAGGGCTGAGTGTTTAAACAATAATTGCAGAGCACAGCACTCCAATATCCTTTGTGAAGTCAAAGCCAACAAGTTATAAAGAACCTGAAACTTCCTGCTCTCCATCCCAAGAGCCCACAGGAATAAGATGCATTCAGTTTACTTTAGTAAGAACTGTTATTAAACCAATCAATCCAGGAGCTAGAACTTCTATGAATCAGAAAGACGTTTTGTTCCTACATGGTACAACACCCTATATGTCCTTAAAATTAACTTTTAAATCACAAAAATACTCTGTCTTGGATCTGGTCTCCAGAGCAAAGCTGTATAAAAGAAGACTCGAGGTAGTTATTAAATAAAACTTGCACAAAAGGGGAAATTTTTGACACAGCCACTTTCTCTACATTGAGTTTGCTTTGAAGAATCACAGTGGAACACAGAAGAATGCATCACAAACTCTCAGCACCCTGACTCACTGAACACTACATTTTGAAAGACTGGCCGCTATATCCTCTTAGCTTTTTTTACTCCTACCTCGAGTTCTTCAGTTTCCTGAGTTGTTTGTTTTTTGGGTTTTTTTAAGGAAAGATAGTCTTCAGAGACATCATACTACAAAGGTATGGGTAAGAAGTAGGACTACAGTAAATCCCTGGGAGAAATTTTGCTGTGGAAGAGCACTAAGCACTAGGACAGGAAAGACAGGCAGCCTCTCAGCTGCTGCACAAAGCTTGAATTATTCAGACCAGACTAAACACTCACAAAAATGGATCAGATGAGAAGATGAAGGTCAGAGAGAAAACAAATGCAAGAAGATGGTTATTAAGCCTCTTTCATTCTTAATCACTGGCAAAGGAGAACTTGTTTCTGGTATTCTGTTATTGATTCCTGGTGAGTCACTTCCCATCTCTGAGTTAGAAATCTCACAGCTGTTACCAGGAGAAACAAACACATCTTTCTATGTCATATGACATTACCCAGACAGTTTGTGCTGAAGGTTTCATGGTTTGGCCTCAGTGGAAGGCTGGCCATATCCATACTGGAGCACACTTAGCTGTGTTTCTATGGATATCCTTTGGCAGTGATATCTTCTCATGGGCTGCAATTGAAGATTGAGGCTTATTGATTAGATATCTATTTTTGTTATAAAGGTACTTTACTATATAAAATAATTTTTAAAAAATCCTATTTCTCCGTGGAAAAAGAGAATCTATTTAATAGGTTTTAACCTAAATGACCAGTTTGAGAAAAATTAAGCAATATATCTAATAAAATCATAAAATGCAATTTTAAGCTACAGTGAGCTGAGCAAAATGTGGCATAGGAGCTTGAATCTTTTATTAGGGTTCATTAATCTTGTTAATGACTTATTGACTATCACTGTGCATTGCATCAATTGATCCCAGTGGCCACTGTGTGGTTTGCTTTAGCAACCTCTTCCAGCAGTCACAGAGTATTTGTGCAGTCTGTTCTCTGCAGCCTTGCAGGGAACACTGCAACAGATGTGATTTGTGGCTGGGAACAATTTAAATGGTCTGACATTCTTCTGAACTGAACACCAACAGTTTATTTCTCCACCTCCTTTGTGGATAAGAGGAGTATGTGTATACTCTGAAATACAGTAAGGTACCTACAAATGAAAGGTGCCAGCTTTGCTTTCTCAAGTTTTCTGTCCTGAGTTTGGCTGCAGTTCTGTTTTTAATGTGGAATATTTCTATAAATTTACAAATAACAAGAGAACTTCTGTTCTCTTCTGTCCTTCCAAGAGGAAGGAGTGCAAGCACACACCGTATCTGACAAAGGGTAACTGGTTTGGTTTGATCTGAAGAGCTGCCTTGACATGACTGTGGCTTTTTGCCTTCCTTGCAGCCTCCCAGATGACTCCACATGTGTCCATTAAGCACAAATCCAAAGGATGCCACCTGGGATAGATGAACAGCCCTTCAGTGACACAGCTTTATGACAGCCCAGCCCAAAACAGGTCACAGCTGCACTGCTCCAAAGAAAGCAAGCCCGAGTCCCACAGATCCAGGCTGAAATAAGTGCCAGTCTGCTGCGCTTGTGCTCTTTGTGCAGGCAGTGCTGTGATAACATTACAGGCCATATTCTCCGTGATTACAGGCACATCAAATGTAACCCAACCCAGCAAACACAGGGGTGAGGGGAGCAATGCCTGTGGCAGAAACACAGGTCCTGCAGGGAGGGCTCAGTCATGGCACTAGCATTCCATAATAATGTAAACCACTCTGAAAACAAAACAGAGCCAATAAATCTGATTTTGAAATGAAGGGGAAGGAACTGGCATAGGATTACTGCCTGTTAATGCTTCTGTTGTCCAACCTGTCAACCACTTGTTTGTTTCCTTTGAATACATTTACAGGTTCAATAGCAGAAGAGAACATACCTCTTCGTTTATAATTCCTTGTTGAAATGAAACTTAGAGGTATCTTGGGACAACCTGGGTACAGTTAAACACAAATGAATCTTCATAGCACACATTAAAATTAATTACTTCAAGCCTTATTTCTAAGTGAAACAGCAGTAGTTGACAGTGTCATTAAATGCTATCAATACTACCTATTACTGGCTCACAAGCTTAGGAGAAGCAAAACGGAGGACTGGGAGAACAATTTTCCCCTAAAAAGGGACAGAATTTGCACTAAAGACAAAACCAACTACTTCAGATAACGTATCACGACAGGAAATGCACCATTAATTGTATCATAATGGGTTTAATTCCAGTAATCACTGGATAAGTAGCACTGTTGTTTTCTGTTAAAAAAAGAAAAAAAAAAAAGAGGTGCATTTATTACAACTGGAATCTACATCCCATAAAATGTGATTATTTTACTAACCAAGACATTGGTCTATTTACCTTAGTTGCACCAACTATGAAGTATCTATTTATGCAAAGTATTTGTCTCTCTCTAAATTCTCCAAGCTGAATCCCATTCCCTTGGTAGGTCAAAATCTTCTTTAAATTCATGGGCTTTCCCCAGACATATGTTGCCAAAAAATGAAGCAAAAAATCCACTCCATCTAATTTCTCTCACAAACCCATTTATCATTCATACTCCCATTTATCATGTTCCTAGGGCACCCAAGAATTAAATAACAGTAGATGGCAATTAATAATTGAAACATCCAAGCAGATTTAATAGGAAATTAACTTCTAGTTTATCACAGAGCTTTCTACCTCACTGCTGCAGTTTTTGTAGGGCTTTTTCCTGTTGCTGCTTTTGCTTATAAAAGTCAAGAATGTTGACAAAATGTTGGAGTCAGTGCAATGCTCACTGGAAAGTATGACATGCCAGTTTATTTGCAGGTGACTCAACCAGCAGAAACAAATATACTGATTTATTTTATATATATACAGGAATAAATCAAATGTTTGCCAGAGTAGCCTAAGCAGATATGATGGAAAGAAGCAAAGACTGCACACCTGTTGCTACCCTTTGCAAGGGAGGACATGTCACTGAAGTATCACATTTTATGTTCTTGAGATTAATCCTATTATTCTTTGGCTGGTACCCTCATGCTGCCTCCATTTAGGGCACAGCCCATTTAATCACAGTTTTATATGGCTCATAAAGCAGATGAAGTCTCTCCTGTGTGTGTCACAAAGTCTCTGCTGTGTTTGCCACAGCTCCCTGTACAGAGGATGGAAGGTGCTGGTTTGGAAGTGTTTGACAAGCCTTGCCCTCCTACAGGGGTTTCCAGCAGGCAAAATCACAGTGCTGGAACAGCTCAGCTCATTTGGTTTACATCATTATAAACCCTTTACACGAGTTACTGCTTTCATCTTGGCCATTTGAGGGGGCATGATCAGTCTCCTCAGAGGCAATGGAACTGGGGGTAGTCCTGCACCCTCCCTTTCTTGCTTGCACACACCAGGCTGTCACCATGGATTAGCAGCACTGTCCTTCAGGGCATCGTGCCCTTTGGTTCCCAGCATTTTCCCTGCTGGAGAGGGAAGGTGTAATGGATATTTACAAAATGGGGGAATTCAGAAGTTTAGTGATGTACTTCCATATATTTTCTTTTTTTTTATATGGTGAGCTTTGCTTCTAGTTGGACATCTTTTTACTAAAAGTAGATGACATCTTACTCTCTTCCTGCTCTTCCACTTTAAATTCTGCATTGTCCTCTGTTCTGGACATACATCTGACTGTGATGACAACATGGGCACTTGGTTTTATGTTAGTCTCCCATTGCAACACTTTTATTTTCGTGTGCAAATGCCCCAGGGACAGTGGAGATGAAGAGGATGCTGTCAATCCTAACTAAATCCCAGCCAGAAAGCCCAGGAAATGGACTGCAGTTGTACTGGTGCTACAGATCACCTTCCACTTAGTGCCAAGAGCTGGGACACAGCTGACTTCTCTGTGATAACCTTCACCTCAGAGGAGCAATTCAGCTCTGCTTTGCTGTCAAAGTGTGTGAAAAAAGCTCATCTGTCTAAAATGACTCACTCTGGTCTAGATAGAGACTGAACCAAAAGCAGGTGAGATATGGACCTGTCCCTCAGCCACCATGAAGAGAGAAATATTTCCATGGAAATATAAAAATTCAAAGGAATGTTTATTTTCCACAGTGGTTTGTGTCTTCAGGCAGTTACTGGCAATGCCTAGCAACACTTCCAAGGAGGGCAGGCATTTTAGGAATGAAAATACCAGCCAGTGCTTCAGTGGGTGACTGAGACAGTGGCAAGAAATCTCAAACCTTGTGTGGCAAAGTGCTAACTTGTTATCTGTTGGAGTGGGAAGAAATCAATTCAATACTCTTCATAAGCATATTTTTCTTAATAAACATATGAATGAATAAAGAAATAAGAAAAGAAGCCCTTGAATTACAACTTAGATGGGATTTTCAATTAAAAAGCAGCTATAAAAATAAAGACAAGATTTGTCCCTCTACACTACAGTCTCAAACCATTCTGATCCATAAATGTTATAATCAAGATTAATCTACCAGAGCTTTTTTCCACTAACTGATTCCATCATTGATCTGATACATGAAGCAATTTACTTTAATAACCACAATATTATACAGATTATTTATTTTATAATGAAAGCAGAAAAATTGATAGTAAAGGGTTTCTAAAGCATCACATTTAAATAGCTGTAAGACAGTTTAACTATACCTGTTTGGTAATACAAACCTAAAGGCTTCAGAGGAATTCTCAGGTTCTGCAGGGTAAGCAGGACTAGGAAATCTAATCATGGAATGTCCTTTCCCCCCTCCCCACATATTAGGAATTGTGAGGATAAGTCTCTTAACTGGCAGGGCAAAAATAAAAGAAGAAAAAAACCACTTACCATTGCCTTCTTCTGCTGCATTTTTGTGCCACAGCACAGCACACCTCCATGGACCATGTGCCTGGGCTCCATTAAAATCGAATTGCGTGGAACCAGTAGAGAAAACTTGTAAGATAAAGGAAACAACCAAAGAATATGATTAAAGGAAAAAAAGAGTAAAAAGAGAATGTACTAATTAACATTCTAAGGATTAATTTAGGCACAGAACATCTGTTTCCACATGTCCCTCTGATGAGAGCTGATGTGAAATCATGTGCTGGTTAGCTTTGGAGCTGTACTTTATTGCCTAAGAAGAGGTTCTGTGTGCAGATCTGGACAGGGATGTTGCATATCTTATTGCAGGGGCACCCCTGGGCCCCTTGCAGCTGCCCTTGCTTTCTGTATTTCCACTTGTATCTCTCCATACAGCATTCTCCGTTGCTTCTTGAAACACTGTCCACTGGGCACACTTGTGCTTTATATTCTATTTTGGGAACATTAAATATTCCATCCTTCATCTACTTTCTCCACAAAACAGCACATTTTAATATTTCTTTCCCATATATGTGGTTACAGAGCCAGTTAATAACCTAAAAATCACACAAAATCATACCCATTTCTGAAATGCCTCTGCATTTGTTATTCCCCTAATTTAATAGCTCCTTTTCCAAAAACATCTTTCAATTCATGTTTACATGGGTACAAAGGAGATCCCAGGGTTCTAAAGTAAGAGACCACCTGTAACACTGTAAGAAATACTTTAAATCTGGAAAGTTTCTGAGTCACCTGCTTGCCCTCCTGATTATAGATATGAAATGTAAACCTTAAAATCCAGACAAATGCTCCTTTTTGAGCAGAATGAGGTTTTCCATCACTCTCTGCTGTTCCACAATTCGAAAATAAAGCATTGGACTGAGAGCAAACTCACTTCAGTTCACCTACCCCCAGCTAAGCATTAATCAGCCTCTAACCTAGTCATCATACCAAAATAATTTCCCAGGGAAAAAGCCCCTAAATTTGTTGTCTGCTGAACAAATTGAGCCAGGAAATAGCTGCTTTTTTTTTTTTTTNGCTGCTCGTCGATACAGCAGTAATTGGAATCATCATGACTAATGCACAGATCATTTTACAGGCCTTCCCTATTTGCATAAACATCTCCTCATCTCACCTCTGATGTGCCAGGCCAGGATGGCTCCCCAGAGTTAGATTTGTTAAGCTACACAGGCAGCCCTTGTTAGGCAGGGCAAAAAATCTGGGGTGTGCTTTAGTTTATGGAAAACATCATTTAACTTGCTATTAAAGTATTGTTTTGAGTGTGTCTGTCCGATTAGGTGAGCCCCCAGAGGAATGACAACCTCCTTTTTCACCTTGTGTGCATTATTGGCCTTGCTCACAGTTTTTACACTGAAAAAGCAAGACTTCCAAAATATTTTCCACCTTCCCAATTATGAGAAGACGGGCTTTGGTCCTTTCAGGGACCCAGCCCTGTGTGGAAGCATCAGTCTGCACCTCTGGTGTCTCACTGCTCCCTTTTGGAAAAGCTGAAAATAAAGGCCAGGGTAGTGTGTCCTTGTCAGGAGGAGACATGATCTCACCTCCTGCATAAATCATGTGTTCCTCCTGCATCTTCTCAGGCTCTCACATTCATCAGCGGGCAAATAATCCATTCCTCAAAGGCTGCTCTGCATTCCCTTGCCCTCAACTTGTACCTGAGCAGCAATTGTGAGTGCAGTTGTGTCGCTGTTAAATATGCCATTAATTACTTCAGGAAGACATTATACCATCCTCAGAACAGACTGTAAACATTTTATGTCATTAGGTAATGCACTGAGGCTGTTTTTAATGCCATAACAGCTCTATTTATATACTATGTTCTGCATAATTAGCTACTAATGAGGCTCCAACTTTCACTGCTGTAAGGCCTAGATATCTGTTCCTCTTTCAATGAATTCATTTTTGCTGTCTCATTAACACACTAAAACACCTGAAAATTGTATTTTAATTAAAAGCTAAACTACCTCTGTCTGGAGACACTAATGAACAGAAACACTCCAAGGGAAACACGAGAACTTTGTCAGTCAAGAGGACAACATCCCTGCCGAAAGAACAGCACATAAACATAACACAGCTCACTCTTATTTTCAAGGACAGGGTCTTCTCTACTTTCTCTATGTTCTCCCCTCAATTTTCTCCTTTTTTATCCCCCTTGCCTCATGACCAACTAGTCTTTAAAAATAGGCAGGCTTGGTTTTTTATCTTCAGCAGTGCTGCCTCCCCTCAGACTGACAAATGTTTAAAATTGCTTTGCAGGCAAAAAAAACAAACACATTTTAAGAATTAAAACATTGCTTTTGGCTTACAAACACCTCAACTGATAAACTTATTTCCTTTTAATAAATTGCAAGCAAAGCTCAGCTTTTGTATCAATGAGAAATGATGAGGCAGAGTTCCAAGCAGTAGAAGTCAAACACCTACACATTTTTGAAGAACCAACTTGGAAGCCATCTCAGCATTTAGGTTTCTGAAAAATCTTCGAAATAGCTTCCCCATAATGGTCAGTTACCATGGGAGTAACTCAGACAAAACACTTGAATTACCAATTCAAATAGTTTTTTTAATGTATGTGAACTACCTAAATATTTCTTTCAGCACCGACTTCCCCTATGCAGGATGACTGTTGTTAATGAGTCAGCCCCTAGAAATAAAGAATGAAGTTTCCTCTCACACTGATTGCCTCAACTAATGTTCCAAGCTGTGTTAAAGCACTGGGAAAACACTTCTCCATCTGCAGGCAAATAACCCAGGAGCAGGGCAGTATAAATAACTACAAATAACAATAATCAATATAGAAGGGAAGGACTACAGGGTCAGGGAGCTTTTTAAACACTATGAACAGGTCTGGAAATACTCAGGGAGCAGATCAGTATTCTTACACCTAAGCAGCCATAAGATACTACAATTAGGTGACAGAGAAGGAAGTGTATTGTTCTTGCTGGAAATTCCTGACAGAAGCCATATCAGAGAAACCCAGCAGAGGGAGGATCATAATGTCAAGGTTTCTGCATGAACTGACTGCTCCCCTAGCAAACATGGGATTCTGAGCTTCCCATCTACTTCACTTTGGGGACAATCTGAAGCTTACCCAGGAGATGACACCAGAGCTCTCTGCACTGCTGGGAGGCTTCAGTTCAGGTGCTTCAATCCCATGTCCTTGATATGAAGAGATCCTTAATCTCTTATGAAGGCTTTTCCTAATATTAAATTAAGTGAGGTTTTGGGAATGCTTATCAGCCTCTTCTCCCTAAAGATGAAAATCCAAAGTAAGCCAACTTAATTAAGAGTTAATTCCCTTTAAATCACAGCCCAGATTGTTCTCTCTGATCAATAATTTGTGGCATGAAATGATTTACAGGACACAGGGGGAAATTAATTTAGATGACAAAAGCGATTTCATCTCTCATCGGAGATATTCCATCCTGTTT
The DNA here is from genome assembly GCA_013399695.1 of Formicarius rufipectus. Taxonomy (NCBI): domain Eukaryota; kingdom Metazoa; phylum Chordata; class Aves; order Passeriformes; family Formicariidae; genus Formicarius; species Formicarius rufipectus. The sequence goes on from VXAU01002555.1 coordinate 18,322, forward strand.
GCAAAAAAGTCAGGTATTAATAAAAAGTTTTGGCCTCCTCACAAGGCTCTGTGCTCTGACTTTGATATTGCTTCACAGAGACCCCCAATGCCACTTTCATTCTATTATAAGCCCCCTCTTTTCCTGCTGGAAGGAGCAACCATCAAAACTGTGTTTGAAAACAATGCATTACCTCTGAAAAATCTTGATTTCAGCTGCTGGAGAAATGCTCTCTCATTTCAAACACTTCACACCAAGACTGAATATCAATAAAGTTCCAATGAATTAACACTGTTATTGCCCTTCAATGGAAAGATTCAACCGAAATATTCTTGTTTTTGTTTTTTTTTTATGGTAAATGATTGTGCTGTTTAAGCAGCTGAATACACAAAGGAAGCTACACGATTCATCTAGAACATTTTAATTTCTGGATACTACTTTTTTAATCTCTTGATATATTGAGAGTCTGGATCCAGCATTAAGAGATATAATAGCTGTTAATAATTTAGTTTTAATTTAAAGCTTGTGCAAACAAAAGGAAAGGCTGGGGAGCACTAAGAAATAAGTCTTTCTGACAAAAAACAAATAATAAAAACAAAACTTTTTTTCTTTTTTTCTGTGATGAACTATGAAGGCTGAGCAAATAGGATTAGAGCAAGATGCTCTTTAGAAAAAAAAAAATAAAGTCTTTTAATGTATTCTGGATATCAATATAGTGGGATCTGAGACAGATAGTAGTCTGCAATCCAGAATTATGAAGAAGAAAGAGTCATTTAAGAGGATCTATGGCTTTACTCTTCAAATATTCCCTTGAATTATGTACCATATTGCACAAATCTGATCTATTACAAATGCACCAAAATTGCTTTAGGAAGCATTTCCATCTCTCTTGTTGATGAGGATTATCTGTTTATAAATGACAGGATGAGTAGCTGACATATTTTAACGAGTGCTTCTTGTAAATCCCAAGGAATCCTTTTCAATACACTACCGGATGATGATTTTTAAATGCTCAAGAGAGTTTTCATTTCAAATAAGTGTATCTCTCAATGAGTCACAGGAATCCTGACACGAGCAGGATATTGCACATGCTGAAGAGCGGCTCAAAGAGCCACAGCTGCAAGAAAGCAAGGTTAGAAAAACCAGAAACCATCAGAAATATGGAATAAAAGCTCAAGGTCTGCACCCATATTTAGGCATCAACAAGTTTAACAAATGTTGCCACGAGATTTGGGAGTACAAGTTGTTCTCAAGTGAACTAGGGCAGCGCATCAGTTGAACTCCAATTTTCCAGTCTTTGGTCTGGATACTCTTTGATGCCCCTGCATTGACTTTGGAGTCCCAGCAAAGATTTTGCTTCTAAGAGCAATAATGTTTGTCAAGAGACTGAAAGTCACCACACAGAACTCCTGAAGCAAACCAGGTGGGTGTAGAGATCTGCAATGAAAACAGCTTATGAATTACTAAACTGGCCAACCCCTTGGCTACCTGAGGTATTGATGACCGGCGCGTGTCCAGAACTAACACTCACATCAGAAAGCTGAACTTTAGGCCAGCCCTGTAGATAGACATCTACTCTTGAGCTTCCACTCTTGTCCTGAGTCGAGGCCAAAAAGGTGCAGAAAGCCCCATGTTGTTCAGAAAAGATGCCACTACCTGAAAGCAAACAGAAAATACCAGGATTAAAATTTGATATTCTTAATCTGCTTTGCCCTCATCACTGACTAGCTTTGCTTTGCTCCAGCATATGCTTGCTACATTTCCCTCCCCTCTGCAAAAGGAAACCCCAAGTATTAACAGTTTAGGACAATTTTATAAGAACAACTCCTGAATCAAAGTGGAGGGTGAGATCCCTCATCTGTTTAAGTAGGGTGGGGGCCCCCCACACCTCCATGCTGTCCCTACAATAAAATTCCTGTTGTGTGCCAGGGAAGAAACTGGTCATCCAGAGATACCCAAAGAATTTCCCTCTGCCTGCTGTACAGCCCTGAACACTGAAATAGCAAGTTACATTGAAAGAAGCCATTACCCACAAGTATTTTAACAAAGAATGATGGAGCTGGTATTTCTCACATGAGTAATTCTCGTGCTTGTCCCACTGCCATCTGATTATGCTTGAAAAATGCCATTAGTCAGTGGGACTTCTTGTGTGAATAAGGATAACTCATGAGAAGCTGAAGAATTAATTCCCTGATAGTTAATTTTAATATACAATGGGAGCGTTTCAAATGGCCTATTTACACAATTTTAATCTGAATAAAATAGAAAATGTCACCTCAATGCTAATACGACGTTCCTGTAAATTATGCACATTTTTAAAGTTAATGAAGCTGTCATTATCTTATTAAAATTTGGCACAGCATTTATTTTTAAGCTATCATTGTGACTTTTAAAATATTTTGCAATTAAATTACTTGAATTCATTTGTATTTCTTGCAGGCTGTGTGAAAACTGGGGTTTTTAAATCGTGCCTATTAAGATGAATGATGGCATTATGCTTTATTACACATGTTGGATCACATTCAGAAACTGGGCTACCTTCATTTCCCACATCAGTATGGATGCTTTCAATCCTGGCCTCAGTGAGATCAGAAATTAAATTTCACTTGTTTTCACTAGAAGCAGGTCTAAATAATGAATTCTTGCCACTAATAAGAAGGATCAAGAATGACATTTAAAACTACCTTTTTCAATGTCGTTTACAGGCATGTATGAAAGAAAAAGATCACAAAGACATTGTTTTTAATTTGAATTTAAATAGGCAATCGTAGGTCAGGCCTTGATCAGTATAAAGAGACATCTCTTCATTTGCAGGTTTGACCTTTTCCCTTTATCTCAGTGCATATTGTCTGCATGTATAATCAGGAGTCCTCAAACACAATAACAACACGTGCTGCTGCTGGGCACCATCACGAAAGCAGTAAAAAGTAATCACCTGGTAAACCCTGGTAATTAAAATGACACATGTTCACACAAGTGCCCTTTTCCCTGGCATTCATTCCTGTTCCCTGTGTCCCAACACAGGCACCACAAGTGCAGCTCTCCAAGAAGCAGGTGGGCCTTTGGCATGGCAGAAAGGAGGTGGCTGGACAGGCACCAAATCATGCTCCCGTTTTATTCACACCGGGGTAAATCAGCACAGTCAAATCCTGTCGGTGTTGTTAGTTACAACAAAATTTCTCCCCCTGGGATTTTACTCACAAGTTCCTTTTCCTGGAGACAAATTTGAGAAAACACTGCATTCCTCTCACAGGCAAGTGATGGATTAGAGAGCCCCAAAGGATGTCCTGGCTCTGCCATGGTGCTGTTGTGCTGTTTGCTTTCAGATTTAGGCGGCTTCTTAGCAAAGACCTGTGAGTGTCATTTGCTGCTACCAACACGGACAGCTGGAAATGTCCCCTGAATAATGGGGAGCCTTCAGTCACCAGGAAGACTGAAGCAGCAACTCAAGATTAATGTGCAGCTAAGTGAGAGAAGGGCCTGCAATTAATCAGATGCTTCAGTAATTCCTAAACACTTTTTCTTTGATTCTGCTTTCCCCAGGAATATGTAAATGAGACTTTAAAAATACACTTAATATTTTTTCCTTTGTAATGAAGATAAAAATTGTGCTGCTAAAATGGGAGACAGGCTTGTAAGGAATTTAAAATGCAGCTTTAAGGTGTGGTGATATTCACTGTCTGCTATGTCACCATCTCTTTATTAGCAGCTGCCACTAATCAAACTGAAGACAAAAGCTGAGTAAAAGAGGCTTGTTGATGTCATCACCCATTTAATATTTTGATAAGAACTCAGCTAAATCACTGTGCAATACCAGTGTCTGTAACAGGGTTATATAGAGGCTTACAGGAATAATAGCAGATCAGAAGAATTGCAGAAGTGCTTTGCAGGCTTCATTAAACATTAAAAAGGTACAAGGCAGTGGACTGCAAAGACAAACTGTTCCTCAAGAAGAAGCTGAAGAGCTGGAAATTGCCTAGAAGACAGTGGCAAAACTGAACTGAAAACATGACCTTGCAAAATGATGGAAGCAGCAGACAGAAGTCACCTCAAGCATAGACACAGATGTCACTGTGAAAGTGGGGCTGGTCTTCCAACACCTGAGAAGGATGTTGGAGAAAACCCCTGGGACAAAACCCACGCAGTGACACCCACCAAGTGCTTGTTTGCCTCTGAGGGCTCCTCCCAGACCTACCCTGACACCTAACAACCCCCATGGCTTCCTGCTGAGCCCCAGGACCAGCGCAAAGCCCCAAACTCTGGCAGTGTCACCAAGGGGGCTGAGGCTCCCCTGAAGAACCCAACCCCTCCGTGTGGTGGGAGATACTTGGGTTCTCTAGAGGGACACGTTCAGTGTAGAAAGCCTCTGCAGATAAACAAGGACTTCATGGCTTACAGAAAAGAGAGGCACTCATTTCTGAGGATGATAAAAAGTCTCAGAGTGAGAAAGACAATTATTTTTTGCAGAGATGCTCTCCTTTGCTTCAGAAGTAAAACAGAAGGAATTTTCCACTGAGGTATGTGGATGCTCTTTCTTCTTATCCTATCATTATCTCAAACTTATTTCCTCATTCAGGATTCTCTTTTCCATTAGAGACTTTTGGAAAATGGAATTAAGATGAGAAAATATGAAATCAATTGTAGTCTTAATGGGATTTTTCAATGGCAGGTCAGAGAACAGCATTATTTTATTTACCTTGTCTGTTCCTCTACTAACTTATTTGAACACGTGAAATATTACAACACATAAAACATAAAAGTTACTCATAAAAAGCCCACATAAAAAGTCACAGATGGATTGATCCATGTAATAAGACTGCAGGGTTCCTGATTTCCCCTTTTCCCTACGTTCAAGTCCACACACCATAAAGAGTCCTGCTGACATACCTGCCACGCAACCCTCTATGTCAGAACTGGAGACCAGCAGCTCTTCCAACACACAGGTACCTTGGGTAGGACAAAAGGAAACCCATGTTTGTTGCAAGAACCTTTCCTCAGTAACACCAAACCTGTAACACTCAGAATTTCCCAGTATCTGAATGGCTTCAACGTGCTTTTTTTATTCTTTTTTCCATTTAAAAGGAAAAGAAGTTTCTCAGTTGTCACAACATGACATTTCCTAAATGACAGGTCCCAAATTTTGGCCTGAGAGTACTTTTTTTTGCTTAGAGATGTGAATCAATAATAACATCTTTAGAACAGTGTTTTTCAGAAAGGTCAGCATCAAAATGAAATTTCACAGTTGACGTAACTCCAAAAACTTTCTCAATTATTAGCTTACAGACACCTCCAACATTTTGGCAACCTGAGCCAGAAATTAAAAAACCCTCCATTCTGGGTTCTCATACATAGCTGAGGGCAGTGAAGCAAACAGAAATACACTGAATATTCACGAATATTCAGCTGGGATGGAAATGTTGGAGTGACAGGAGCAGAGAATGAATGTGAATGTCTGGAGTGTGGAAGCACCAACAGGCAGGGCAAAAGAAGGATGTGAGTTATGGCACATGTTGGTGACTCCTACAGCAGCAGGTTATCAAAATCCCTGAGTATCTATATGCCACATCTCTTTGGAGTCACTCCAGGAAGAATTCCCAAGCAGTTGGATGAAATTAAATCTCAGTTGTCCCTCTCTCCTGCAGCATTCTACCAACAGGCACTGACTCTCAAACCCTGCCACATTTCCTTACGGACACAATCCCCGGCACAATGCACGGAACAGACATTTTTTCACAGGTTTCCTCTTTTGTTTAGCTGTTACATGATCTGAAGATTCATTATTCACTTAGATTTTCAGAGATGAAGTTACAGAGATTATTCCCAAAGAATTTGTAGGCAGCTCTGGAGGAGCTGGGATGGTGAGCAAAACAGTGAGAAAGGGAGTGACACAATTTCCTCGTTCCTTTAACAAAACCTGTGGATCCCCCAGGAAGTACAACCCCTGTTTTCTCTCAGACTTCTGGTGTGATTTTTGCTGCTAGACCACTTAGGATGAAATCCCCCATAAGGGGATTTGTAGCTGCCATTTAGACACCCAGAACCCAAATTTCAACACCCAGTTAGCTCAGTTCATGCAAGTCCCCCAAGTGCCCACACACCCAGGGCATCCCACACACGCTCCACCTTTTCTGGCCAGGAGCAGCCCCCTGGTGTGTACATCTCACTGGCTTTTCTCTGGCAGGTCACAAATGATATTGATGGACTCAAGTGAATTCCTGCCCTACTGTATTAGACTGTCCTACATAATTACTCTGAATAACCTTTATTTTACATGCACCAGGTAATTTATGGGAAGTCCTCCTGTATATCCTTCAAGGTATTCAGGTGCTGCTGAGAGGGGCTTCACTTCTTAAATTATGGGAATATAAATCGTTTTTTCCTGTCTTCTCAGAGGATCCTTCTCGCCACATTAAAACAGACATAAATCTACTGTGCTGACTCATCTCTATGGCTTGTATTAATTCAAATTTTATATACATGCATGAATGATCCCACAGTTTAATGAAGTCTTTAGCAGTAAATAACATCCATGCCACAATCTTATTGAAAACAAACAAAAAAAGGTAATCAGAACTGGGTTTATATTTATGATTGGGAGAAAAACAGTGGGTTTCCAGGTTAATATTCATTTCCTCAGGAACCTTAAACTAGTTTTATAACTCCTAGTGTGTTTTGTGGGGTCATTGTTGGACAGAGTACTGTAGAATGCTCACAAGTGAGTTAAGCTGTGCTAGGACCTGGAGATACTGATCAATAATTACACACACAATTCTTTGCCTATTAATGACTCTTATCAAACCTCACCTTTTAATTATCCTTGCATTTGGGTAGACTGATGTTAAATCAGTTAATGATATCCTAAACCTCAAAAATAAAGAAGAAAATTGATACAATGTTGGGGAAGGTAGGTTTTCATTAAGATCTTTTTATAATAAATTCTCAAATTCAGGCTTTGTGCAATTTGTAGATCTGGTCTTCTATAAACGGAACCTTTAACACTGTTTTGAAAAATTGCCTGTACAATTTTTTTTCACAGTGTGAAATCTTCCAAGAAATCAGGAACAGACCATCATTCAGCAAAATAATTGGTAGCAAACCTGACCTGGCTGAAAACCTGGGGCCAGGTTGCCATGGCCAGCTCTACAAGGTTGTAAAAGAAGAGACAGAAGCAAAGAAGTCATAAAGGAGGAGCTTTTCCTATCACAGAAGAATCACAACAGGGGAGGGGCAGCACCCTGCAACCTTCAGTATGCTGAAGAAATACCTGTGGTATATCCTCCCTGTTTCAAAGGACTGTTTTGATCTCCATCTGATGTGTGGATCTTCAGGAACGATGTATTTAGCTGCTGCCTTTGCAGCAGGAGGGGTTAAAGCACCAGCTCCACACTGAGAGGTCCTTGGAGTTTCGGAAGTGTATGTGGCCTGACCAGCTGGAAGGGTTACCTTTCCCAGTGGCTACATTTCCACCTAGAAAAAGCAGAGAAGATAATTCTCTTAAGAAGAGGCGCTGCCTGGAGAGCCTCCCTTGGAGGTGTGCTCAGCAAAGCAGAAGCTGTGGGTACAAAGCAGCTCCTGGGTCTCTGCGGGCACTCAGCTTCCAGCCTTTACAACCCACCTGTCCCTTCCAGAAGTGATGAAAGTTTTAGGAAGTTTGTGTGATAAAAGCCTGCAAGGAGACTCCTGTCTTCTTTCATATCTCTGTTCCTTCTTCCATCTCTGCTAGGTTTTCCCCATCTAATCTAATAGGGGAAAAGAGAAGGTAATATTTCCCCCTGACAAGGTTGTCCAGTTTCTCTGTTACATTATTCAATAATAAAGTATTTCTGAATGGAGAAAATCAAGAGCAAACTATGCAAGTGTCATATCTTCTTTTCATCTGCAAATAGCCCCAAACACACCAAGCTGGCAGCAGCTCCGTGTTCTGCTGTCATGTAGAGCCACCTTGTTGGAACCATCAGAGGCTCAGTAGGTCAGTGAGGAATTCCTTTGGAAAGAGGCTCAGGACATGCACTAGGCAGAAAACATAATGGAGTGATTTTGTTTCTTGCTTTATTTAGCTGTACACAGGCATCCAAAAGCTGGCTCAGAATAGTGATTCTCAGAGAAGTCTCTTCAGCATTTATTGCCCTTTGATCCCATTCTTTCTAGTTTCTTTCCCTTGAAGCTTGACTTGAAAGAAATGGCTTTTCTCTTCCCTCCCCAGAGAATTTAGTTCTCAGCCACTGAGAGTTGCAGCTGATCTCAAACCCTGCCTTCTGTTACCTGAGAAAAGGGCAGTCTGATACCTGATCTACCAGGTGAGGCTTCCTGCTGTGCAGAGGCTCTTGCTGGAGCAGGCAGGAAAGGGCATCTGAACCATGCACAGTACTGAACTTTGGGCTGGGCAGGATGAGCTGACCCAAGTGTAACTCAGGAGCAGCCCTGTTTCCTACTTAGACATTATAGAGGTTTCAAGCTTCCATAATTTTTACATGCAGTAATTAAATAGAAATATTATAGGGTTTTTTTGAGTGATGACAAGTCCTTGGCACAGCCAAATTCGAATTGCTGGGTATTAACTGATTTTCCATAAAACTTCATCTGTTTACTGTCCAATTCTGCATAGCACGAGCAGTTTTAAACAACCTATTGGAACCACTTCTCTACTTCCTTGCCTTTCATTTTCTCCAGAAATTAAATACAGCAGCCTATCTTTAATGTTTATTATAGAGGAAATGTAACTTATTCAGACATAAAAACACATTGAGCCCTGCTGTTATACGTGTAATGGAATAATAGATAATCCAAATGTGGTGCCAGAAAACACTGAAATGCATATTTTATTGCAAGAAACTTGTACTCTTCAGATGTAGCTTTGATTGAATATCTGTTTTGGCACTGCAGGTTACTGAGCTGGCTTTTCATGCTGGTAACCAATAGCTGTGGTATCTGAATACTTGAACTACTGGCACTTTGTCTGTGCAGCAGCACAGGGACACGCCAAATTTTCTTTACTGCTTTAGGTAGATGCAGAGGTAGATGGCAAGTGCAGTAACACTAAACAGAAGCACTGTGGCTCCTAAAGGGGCCCTGGACAGAGCTATCAGTTTCAGATAAGAAATACATCTTGGCAGGCCCCAAAACAGGCTTTCAGAACCTATGGAACTTTTATTCCACAGTCCCTGGAGCAGCAAAGACATTTCTAGAGGTCTGGGATTAAACACGACTGAGCATTTTGACAGGTCCCACTATAATATTTTTCAATTACCTTTTTCTTGGGGATCTTGCCTGAATTCCTACATCTTTCTGTCTTGTAGCACCTCCTGCTTGGGCTGCCCCTCAGTGAAGTGAAGGGCACTGTCAGCTGATGGTGCTGTTGCTGCCTTTCAAAGCTCTGTGTGTTAGTTACCTGTGCATGTCTAGTAAGATTGGGTCAGATCTCAGGCTTCGTTTCCAGTGATGAACCCAGGAAACCCTCACCAGTTTGCTGAGTGGGAGCAAAATTCTGCTGACCTGAGGAGATTAAATCAGAATATTTACTTGATTACTATAGCAAACAGTACTTTGCACTGCAAATAAAATAAAAGCGTGGAAAGCCAATTTAATTTCTTCTCATTTTCTTTTCATTCTTTCAATGGATGTAGATAACTGTACAAATTGGCACAGTTCACACATTTCTTTGAGTGATCTTTAAGACTTGGGCAAGGTGGGGAGGGTGCCCATTTATATTGTAAACGTGGTGGGAAATAAAGCTTTCAGAAATTAGGGTCTCTTCATATATTTTGACCTGTTTTGTACAGCTGCTGAAATCAGACCTTTATAGACTATTGGGAACAAAAGACAAACTTCTCTGGTGACACCCAAATTCAAGCATGTATATCCAAAAGAATTAATCAATTTTTTTTTTCAGAGTGGAATTCCTTGGCCTGTTGTGTTCCAGTGCAATCTGCCAATATACATATGGCACAGGGAGATAAGGGATGAAACCTACAGCAGTCACTGACAAACCTCACTGAAATCAGTACAGTTTAATAGTGGAGCAGCACAGTTCTAATTTGATATTACTTTCTTAATAACCTTTATTAAATATTACAGACTTAATTTAGGTATCCTCAAATATTTGTTTGTAGTACAAACAACAGACTACACACATTGGACAAGCTGAATTAGTGCAAGATATTTTGGATTAAACCCACGATTTTTACTGTAGCGTTTCCCACAGCTACAAAGCAGATGTTTTAAAGAAAGCAACTTTGGTAAGGATGAGAAGATACATTTTGGCAATGGGAACTTTGCAAACAGTCCTGGTGAGCACCACTGTGCACACATTTCTGAGCTAAGCACAGCCAAGTGCAGTGCCAAATGCTGAGTCACATGAAGTGAGGGAGCTCCGTGGTCCATCCTGCCTCTGTGATGGATGCATGTCCACACAGAAACACAGCTGAGGGCCAACAACCCCAGAGCATCATTCGTTCAGCATTAAAGCACAATCCTACCCTGCATTCAGTGCCTTCTCTGTTTAACTGAGCTACTCCTGGTGTGAATTTGAAGACATGGTTGACTCCCCTGGTAACTAAAATAAATGGTTATTCATTTTCAGTCCTGCCAGTGCTGCAAAGCTAATAGAGTCCTAGAAAAGTGATCTGATTTCAATTTTGGCTTACCAGCATTGGCATCAACTCAGCTCCCACTGCAGAATCTTCATGACTGATGAGGCATAAACCAGAAAAGGCAGATCTTTGGCTTTCAGACTGCAGACAAAGCTTCCAAGGGTTTGCTGGTCTCTTTTCTTCTCCTTTGTTTCTGACAATTAAAGATATTTAAAACAAAGTCACCATGAGCAATACATATGCAATCACAAACCGTTTTTATACCCTCTAAAGGCAGAGTCACAGTTTGAGACGAAGCACTGAAACATAAAAATAGTAAACAGTAGGGTCACTTCTCATAGTCCATGTGTTTTAGGGATGTATTTTATTGAGTGCTGTCTGCCCCTGATTACTGATGGCATTTTTGACACGGCATGAACTACCAAAGCCTGGTCCCATAATTCTGCTCTCTCTCTGCTGTGCCTGACAACATTCTTAGGATTTAACTCACCAAACAATGGCTGCATTCCCTCCCTTCTGCATGTTGCTGGAAATGCAAAAAAAAAGGCTCCACTAGAAACAGCACTTATGGAGAAATTAGGATTAAAGAGCAGCTGGCACTTCACCCATGTAAAACTGAGTGATGTCAAACTGACTGCAATGACAGAGCTCAACATCCATCTGATAGATCCCTTCTGCTGTTTGAAGCGAAACATGTGAACATTTTAATATCCAGTGGATTAAAATGCATATCCCATGCTACTTTAATTCAAGCTACAGCAGTGGCTTAATAAACTGTCTATTTCTGACTGGCACATAGCAAACGATCTCCCAAAGCTCTTGGTGTTCAGTCCTGTAAATTTAACATGATTTAAATCCATGTGTCCTGCAACATTTTTGTGCTGGAAAACAAGAATTTATCAAGTCAGTATCCCTAAAATTTTTTGTTGTGCCCTGCATTCAGACTATAACATGTGGCATGTTTGAAGGCCCAAAGTTTTCACCTTTAAAATTTCTCTGAATGAAATAATTAGATCCCATCCTGTATGCCTGCTCAAATGTTTTGCACATAAATTACTTTTAAATCACTGTGAGATTCTAACAAGAATTTGACAGAGAAAAGTAGGTATTAACTCCTATGAGTAACAAAGGCATGTCAAAACTATAAATTGTTACCTTACTCTTTTATTGTTATGATTTGTGACACAAGAGTGGATTGCACCTGCACTATTTTCTTCTTTGGTTATGACTTCTGCCATTCAGATGAAGAAAGAGCAAGAAAGAATGAAAAATTATTATTGTTTGATGTAATCTATTTGCATGACAGGCTTAAAAAGGAAATTGTAGAAAAAAGTATTTTAAGAGTTCAATTCTGATAATGAGGACTGATACCTTAATGGAAAAGTCATACAAAATTCACTAATGTGTATGCAATTCTGGTACAATTATTTACTTCTCCACATTTCAACATCTGAGAGCAACTGAAATATTATGACCTTGAATTTCTAAATATAATGATTAGGATTTCTCCTTTTCTCCTCTTTTGTTACAGGTAAGTGTCACTGCAATTCATTTACTTGGTGCCATTTTCCAGTCCAGTTGCAATTCCTGTCTCAGAAATGAAGAATTTGAAACCTTTTACAGATCATTTTTAACATTCTGCATTTGGTTCTGTTGCTAATTCTATCTCCACATTCATCTACAGGCACAGTGTCAAGAATACATATGTAAAGGTTCACTGAGCCAACAAAATGAAATATGGATTATTAACAAGATGAAACTTCTTTTTCCTTGCTGAATGGCATGTTACTACATATCACTAGCAGACATACCAATTCTTATAAATCACACCGTGCCATGCTCGAGAAAGGAGAATGAATCAGTAGAAAAGTAAAAAAAGCATTGGTGTGCTTTTAAAGTAATGTCAGAGTCATCCTTAGGTGCCTGCAAGTGTGATTAGGCTGTGATGTATGTGTGTATTTCACCAGCCGTGGGGGAGATTATATCAGGGTGCTATGTATTGATAACACAATGATGTACTCCAGGTAATTCTGCAGCCCAAAACGGCACAGGCTCTGAAGTCCATGAATTCTAGAGGGGTTTGTGATCTCTGCCATTGCTATGAGTGTCCCAGGTTTTAGGTCTGAGCCCCACAGTAAGCAGAGTTACCCAGCAAGCAGCAGTAAGATAAAACCCTGAAGAACATTCCCAGTCACTTTGGGAAGGTCTGCCAACATCTCAGCTGTGGTGCCAGGTGGTTATCACAGAATCAGGTCCTGTGTTCTTGCAGCACTTGGGAAGCCTTGCATCTGAGGGGAAAAAAAACCCAAACAAAACAAAAGCAAACAGAAATAAGCATCATTGTTTCCTTGATCAGTTGAGAAATTTAGATCCTCAAGGAAAATCAGCACCAGTGTTGTTAAGTTAATAACTTGTCTACCTTATATAGTGCAGAGAACGCAGACAATGTGTTTCCCTCCTGCCATACACCACAGAGCAGCCAGAACACATCAGATTTCTCTTATCAGACTGGAAGGCACTTATGCACTTACTATCTTGGGCACAGGGATGTCCTGCTGTGAAAATACCGTTTCCAGCTCCAGAAGGAGCGAGGCTCACGATGGATCAGAACAACGATGCTCACTTCATCACATGGTACAGCCTCTCTCATAATTCCATCGTAAAACCATCACTCCATGAATTCTGCTGGGCAGACAAAGGTCAGGCGCAGAACTAACAATAGCCTGCAGTGAAGTACCACGGCCAAGTTCCCATCCCTTTCCCCCTCTATAAGCGCTAACAAGGTGTGAACCTCCGAGCAAACACAAGCAGTGAGACACTGCGAGATGCAAAGCGTGGGCAGCGTTGCTGGAAATACAAATTTCAGTGCCCGGGGACAAACTCGCTCAGAGGGCTTGTGCTCGGCTCTTCTCCCCAGCAGTGGATGCTCAGACAGAAGGGCAGGCGGGCAGCGCTGGTTTTGCCTGCCGTGTTTAATGAGAGGGCTGAGGCTGGTGCTCCACACCCCCCCCTAAATGCCGGCTGGGTCGGGTCGCTCCAGCCTCTTACATAAACCAGTTTTGGCATGGGGATAAAAAAAGCCCCTCGCGGGTGTCCCTCGTCATTTTTAGCTGCTGAGTTTTAAAACGGGAAACTTCACGGAGGAATGAGTTGCTTCAAGAGATTTCCCCCTGTTTTAGGGTGACAAAGAAGTTACCTGTCTTTTGGGTGTGAGAGGGGCCTTTTTAAACTTGGTTCATCGTTCTGTTCCATTGGCAGCTTTGGTCTAAGGGATCTATGCAATGCAAAACACAGAGCATGTAAAAATTCAGCCAAAGAGGTGCAATTTGTATCACAGACTCGATTTGTTAGACGTTTGTGATTGTTTCAACACTTTTATTTTTCTACTTAAAATGCTCCTGGTTTTATGTCCAATATGAGATGTTGCTTCAGCGCTCCCAATGACTCAGAGAAGCAATTGCAGTATCTCTGCTGCATTACGAACTTTTATAGGTTTGCAGGTCCATCCATCCAGCCACCTACAAACCTGAGGTAACTACTGTAGGTAATTTTTCATTCTATCAGGCCTTCATTAGTTATTCAAAGCAACTTTACAAAATTATTTTCTACTTCTACTCCTACTAGACTGATAACTGCAGAAGGTAAACAATATGAATTTAACTTTTTTTTTTTTTTAACAGAAATAACATACTATTGGACTTCTAAAAAAATTAGATTTACTGGCATTTGAGATTCATGTTATTCTGGTTTTCTTCCTAGCAAGAATAGAGCAGAGGCTGGGAAGTTTGCTTTTCTCTTCCATTTCTAAATATTATCTTCACAGTTTAAACAACAGTGTAGTGTTTAAAAAGCACAGCACAGTAGCTGTGGTACATGGTACTGCATCTGGACACTCTCCATGTTCAAGAAGTGCCATCCACATGACTGGATTTGGATCAAGTTTGGGAAGAAGCCAGGGTATTTCAAACACTACCGGTTTTAAACTTGGCTATTTTTTTCTTCTTTTGTTTATAAAAATCATATAGACATGATAAGGAAAAGCTGTTCGGAATGTGATGTGTTTATAATCAACAGGATGGTCTATAAAGACTTGGGCTTTCAGACATTTGGATTGGATTTCAGCTGCGTCTCAGCACAATAACTGATGATCACAAAAATAATTCTACTTTCAGCTGAAGTCTATCAGACCAGACAATTCAAAAACATTTCTACAAGCTGAGCTATTTTAACCACTTTTCAAAATGCCAATCTACCAGATGGAGAAAGGAAAGCCTAGAAGGGAAATAATGGCATTATGATATAACTTTAAACTACACAAGTTTCTTCATAGACAAAAACATCTGTTGTGTCTATGTGTGTGTGTGTGTTTCCCAGAAGAAAATGGCATTTCTGTGTGTACATGTGTATGAGTCCATGTGTAGCGTGACAGGTGAAGGTTTTCCTTTTAAGAAAGTTATTTTAGCAAAAGGGTTTTTTTTCACATTTGTGTAGGTTTTGTGATGGAAAAAAAAATATTTAAAAGAGTGAAAGAAACAGTCCTTCTACCACATGAATTAATGAAGTCTCATTTCATATGAGCTTAATCTGTTGGTTGCTTATGTCAGTGTCAGAGGAGGTCTACCTGACATCTTCCCAACTATTAGAGAATGAAACAGGATCTCCCTCAGCCGTGGGGAAAGGAACAGCCAGTGGCACAGTGGGGTCACAGACAGACTCATTCCCCTGCTCCATCTTCTCTGCTGTTTCCCATGTGATTGCACAAGCCTGATTTCCCTAGTTTCCCGTGCTAAAAAGCCTCTCAAAACATGAATACCAAGCCTCATTCTTGCCCTGGGAGAGGCGCGTTGTGGGACAGCCTAATGATCTACTGCAAGACAGCTGGGTGGTGTTACTTGCTGTTTCACAGAAGAAAGAATAAACAATACAAGCACGTGGGGGTTTTTTTCCCCCCTTTCCCCACCAGCAACTCTGGAGTGAGGAAAGGCGTGAAAAGGATTTCATTTAATAGCGACAGACAACATTACGCTAAAGAGAAATAAAGCTTCAGAGCTGCAACCCAAGGAGGAAGATTTTGCCTTCCTCTTAGCACTTGCACTGCAGTCTAAGCACTGCCAGGGCAGGGGCTTGTGCAGAGCCCCTGGCACACACTCACCTCTGCTGGGTGTAGTGCTCCTGGCACACAGCAGGCAGGGACTGCTCCCCTCAGGCAGCCTGGATGCAGCCACCCTGTTTGGGAGGTTAAGAGAGTTCAGCTCCATGAACTCCTGTGATGTCCTGCCTTTTGGCTTTGGGATACCAGACAGCGTGAATTCACTTGGATTTTGTGTTTTGAAAGTACAGATGGAGGCTGCAAGTTCAACCCCTAAGGTTGCAGAGGTGCCAGAGCACATTGTTAGGGAGCCCTCCTCTGCTACAGGTCAACTAAAGCAATTTGTGCTGTACTGCCTTTGTTTGCAGAATGTTATTTTAAGCAATAGGTCCATTACTGAGATTTCAGGCTCTCTTGATAAAGAGAAAAAAAGACCCAAACCTGCATCAGTCAGGCACAGGTATTCAATCTGTTTATTTGAAGTATCAGTCTTAGGTAGAATCTTAAAGCTTCAGCCAAATTTTGAGACAGTAGTGTCCCTTCATCAGGCTTCTCTCTACATGTTTATCATGAACTATGCTTAACTTCATACTCCTTTAAAGTCAGAATCAGCATATTTGGTAGGTTTGAAGTAGCTGCATGTAAGATTTGTAATTTTGGGAGTAGCACAGGTATGTCAGTTTCCCCCAGAGAGTTACACAGTTCATTTCAGTTGAGTTGGCATCTAGCTTGGGTAGGATTGCGGATTAGTTGGCAGGTCTTAATTCCAAATTATCTCACCCAGACACAGAGAAGACACACTGAGTATGGTATTAGTCAGCTCCTGACCAACACAATCCTGGATAAAAGCAGTGGTTGAACAAAAAACCACTGGCAACTCAAGAAACTATCAATTAGTCTGCTACAAACTGCATCTCGACAGAGAAGACTGAGCCAAAGTAGGAAGAGTTGGTTGCCAGCACAGAGACAGGATTTCAGAACTTGATTCCAGTTTAAAGAGATTTTACATAGGCTAGATTCAAAATTAATGAACATTAGAGAGGATATGGAGAGAATTACAGGTGCTAAACATCTTGTATTTTATTGGTGGCTGTTGCTGGGGGTTTGTTGTTCAGCTTTTTGGGTTTTGGGTGGGTTTCTTTGTGTTTGAGAGCTCACAGGTGCCAACAGGGGGCAAAGAAAGGAAATCCTGAAGCACAGCCTTTGTCAATGTGACTTGGTATAAACTCAGTTCTCAGGATCGTGCAGAGCTGCGAAGAACCCTACAGAGTGAATAACATTAAAATTAGCTCCCTGAATTGCCATTTTGAGCTGCAAAATACAGCAATTTAATATCAGTGCCTCTTGTTGCTGAAAACCAGGGGAAGGGATGGGAAAGAGAGACATATATCCTGATTTAGTCCCTGCAGTTCAAATAGGCACAGGTAATTAGTTGTGTAGGTCTGCAATCACTCAAACAATTCACAGAAAGATTCTCCGTGGTGCCTTACACAACATTTCTCCTGATCGCTATTATTAGGATTGTAGAGCTATTAAGAGTACATTTTACACAAGGCTTTGGATGTGTTCTCTCTGGGGAAGGTTCAAGAAAATGTCTGGCCACGGTTAACTCAGATAAGGCCAATTAAGGGAAAGCTTAAAATGCACTTGTTTCTCACATTAAAAACCAAACCAAAAGTTGGCCAACTCAAACTCCTGGATTTAAGTTCCTGATTTCTAGGCACTGTGGCCAGTAATTAAAAAGCATAGGTTCTAAAGGGAAGCTCTGGGACTAGGAGACTTAATAAGGTCTCGCCCCTGTGGTTCCTGCAAACATTGAGACACCATTCAAGAGGCACACAGAAGGTTTTTGGCTGTGAATAATCAGCTCTGAGTGGAGACAATATTTAAAGAAGCTTAGCACATTATGGCTGTTTCCTGAGTTCCTTGGACTGCTCACACCACAGTCACTCACATACAGTTCCTGCAAGCACACTTGCACAGATCCAGGACATAACATGATGAGCTGCAACCCAGCTTGAATGAAAATACTAGTGCAGTTGTGGATTGACCTGATGTTGGTCATCCTCTGCACATTTGAAAAGCATTAGAACCAAGCAATTGTCGTTCACATATCCCACAGGGAAGTGCCAATTTCCAGCACTTTCCTGCACACACAATGTCAAAGCTGTTTTGAAATACAAAATAAAATACTCAGAATACTTTTTTTCCTAAAAATGTCTAAATAAGGCAGAATAAAAGTCAAAAATAAAATTGGAAAGTGAGGATACATTCTTGGTAAGGACTGGTATTTACAATGTTTTTGCCATAAGCATCCAAATAGTGAAAATAAGAAAGAGTAGGGGTTTGTTTACAGGACCTAAAAATAGAGTACCATTTTATTGCAAGAGGAGGCTGAAAAGGTATAAAGAGTACTGAAATAAGAGAAACAATTTAAGGAATATTTTTACTTGATGTGATTTAGCAGGAATGTTACAGAGGCTCAGATTAAGTCTCAGGAACTTTGTGGCAAGGCACTTCTTGAACCTACACTCACATGCACCCTCTTGGCTTCACCAACCCATTTTTCAGATTTAAGAGACTTGGATATATAACCAATTTCCTGGTCATTTCTAAATATCTGTATATGCTCCAATTTTGCAATGATTTACAACAGCAAATGTAGCAAATGACCCTTTTGGCATCAGGAGGCTCTACTGGTTTCAACCAGAATCACATGAGTTTAAACATCCCCTTTTGCAAACAGAAGTATTTAAAGATACAGGAGAATACTTTTCATTAATAGCTCTAAAACCAAGTATCAAACTACACAGCCAAGTCTGAGACTGAGGAAATTCAGCTTGGATTTCTACACCAGTTCTTTGTTTACCTTCTGCTTCCCTTGTCCTGTACCCAACACCATTTTCTCCTGCTAAACGCTGCATGCTGAAGTGTGCAGAAAGAGAGAATTTGTTCCAATGTAGTTCAATAAAAAAGCTGTTCCATGAATTAAGCAAAGGATATTAACCCTCTTAATTCTTTTAATGTACCATTCTTTGATTAAGGATCTTTTTTTATTGCATTGTAACATTATATCCTACCCATTTGTTCAGAAGAGAAGTGCCATTCTTTAGTGGAACAAATCAAGTGAGATGTGTCTTTGGGGTTTGTTGCTGTTACCCAATGCTTTCAGCAGGACTGTGTAGGGCAACTGGCAACAGATAAAGGAACTCACTGAACCCTATGGATGACTGAACTTGCTGGAATGGGACAGAGGGTCTGGGCTGTTTACCAGAAAAATTCTTCCATTAGTGATGTTGTGATAATTTCCCTGACTATAAGGAATTCATTTTGTTAAGGCAGTAAAAGCACACGCCCCGAGTTTTATTTATTGTCTGCTCTAATTTTGTTATTTCAGTTTAACACATTTATGTTCCAAGTGTAATAGTGTTTTGAATTCATGCCCAGCTTACATTATGAAAATTCATTTAACAAGAGGGATTTCTTTTAGTATCTGGTGTCTTCTAAAAGGACAAATACAGCTCTGGCATTTTACTTCTCTAATCACATTACTAAATTATATAAAGAAAACTTGAGAGATAAATGTGATCTGGTAAAGAGAATATGATGTAGATATGATAGTGCTTCCTGCCTAGCACAGAAAAGTCCAGATAATGAATGACAATAAAAACAGTTCTCTGTAAGTCTAATTCAATATCTGAGAACTCCACAAAAATAACAATAACAAAAAAAAAAAAAAAGGGTATCTATCCCTAAAAAGTAACAAGAAAAAAAAGTATTTTCACCATGGCTCAGATATTAAAGATAAAACCTGTTTCATACAAAAACATTGGCACATTATCCTAGCCATTCCTTCAGGCAAAACAGTTTAGTCTTTAAATGCAATTAATGTATTCATCACACATATAAAATCTATGTCCATGGATTACAGGATCAACAGTTTTAAGACTCAAACTCTTCCTTTGAAATGATCCAATTTTATGCCTCATCTTCCCTGAAGTGTGGAAGTGAAGCTGATACTGTGCCACTGTCTCAGGGACACTGGACAAACCTCTGTACTCCTCCAGCCCTATTTTGAAAACTTGCTGTCAACTGCCTGTTCTGTCTGGGTTCCAATGCCATTGGAAGGTGAACCACCGCACTGGAATCAGCTCTTCTCCTCCCATCTGCACCTCCCCTCTGACCCTCGATGGTTTTGCTGGCCTTCAGCCCCACTTCATGGAGCAAACATCACTCTTCTCCCTCTCACCTCTGGGCTCACTGCTCACACAAACTGCCCGAGGACCCTTTCCCTCAACACCACCCAAAATCCAGCTGTTAACAGAAACTCCTCCTGACAGTCTGCAACGACCTGCTCCTTTCCATGCTCTGATCCACCACGAGATTTTCATACCCTCTGACCCCTGAGTAACCCTTGACATTTTTCTACCTTATGTATACTTCTTTTCATTCTTTTTCTAGCCTGACTTCTCTCACTCCACCTTTTGCTTCTTATTCTGCCTGTGACTTGACTGATCTTTCATTTCTTCCCTTGCAGAACCTGTTTCACTGCCTCTCCAGCTTTCACTGAGGCATCTCCAGCAGGCTCAGCCTTCCATTTTCCCTTTTCATACCAATTGCACCTGCAATCAAGTTTGTCCCAAGGTTTGCACAAGGCTGTAAATTCTGTTATGATTCAAGGGGTTTGTTTTTGATGTTCCAAATGAATCATTAAAGCTGAAATTTGGAAACCAAGCTGTTGGTTCAGAGGAAATGTGTTGAATCTTGAGGGCAGAGTAAACAACAAACTTCCTACAAAGCCTGGATTTTTCTCCCACAGATGATGTTTCCTGTGACCCCCAAGGCAGATCTTTTTGAAACATTAATAAGCTGTATGGAGGTGTCTCAAAGACACCAGATTTAGCCAAACTGAGAAAATGTGCCCCCAAGTGTGCAACTAAAAGTCATGTGTTCAGTTTTCAAAAGCCTACCTTACGCCCAGCAGTAAGGAATGGCCTCAGTGAGTGAAGTCCACCTTCAAAAGTGTCAGAGATGACATATAAAGATGCTGATTTAAAAGGGAAGCTGAAACATTTAGCTTTTCTAAGGCATTATTTTTATAATAGCTGAACCATATTTACCTAATGCATTCACACATGAATTAGTTAAGCTGTATTTACAGCACTCTAGGATTGTTAATCCTCCATTTCCTGCAGATCAGACTAATGAAGCATGGACTTAATTTTGAAACGATTTTTTTAGGAGTTTGCATAAATTGTCCTGGCTACACGAACCTGACACTCCCTTGGAAGACCTAGGCTGCTATGTGTAGATAACAATGGAGTGTGATGTGGTAGGTGAGGAGGAAAACAGGCTTTTACCACCACATCGCTTGAAATATTTTATCTGCCTCTAAGTTTTATTTTTACAGTTCCACGATTGCAATTCACCAGAAGTCTGCCCAGACAAAAAAAAAAAAAAAAAAAAAAAANNNNCCCAAAAAAACCTAAGTAAACTTTCAGAGAGAAATGGAGATCCAATTTTTCTCTTTTACCTCACTATTTATACTGCTGCTCTTCACCCCTCATATCTGGTGCTGTTTTGTTACTAACAGCACACGTGTCATTGCTCACTCACTGAAAAAACCAAACTCTAACCTGCAGTCCTAAGAGTACAAGTAGAAGGTAATTATCTGGCAGCATTTCTTGGCAAAAATTGATGCAGAGAAGGCATAGAAAATCTGAAAGACTGGCTGCTGGGTCACCAAAGTGTGAGCTCACCTCTGCACAGAAGCTGAACCTGAGCCAGTTGTGCTGCGTGGAGTCGCTCCAGGCTGTGCTGCCACGCCGGTGGGGCTAAAGCAGGGGGTTAGTGCAGGTAGTGACAGGAGTCAGTGACACAGAGCACAGAGCAGGTGACAACGGGCAGGACCCCTTCCTGCTCAGTTCCACTGCAGGCACTGGGGAGGGAGGGAGAGGTGGGGAATCTCGTTTTTCAAACTTTATCTTTTCTGTCCATAAACACAGGAAAGTCACAGCAAAGCTCAGAAAAGGAACCTGAGCCATTATCATTTCCTGTCATCACACACCTGATGTTCAAAGCTGTAGCAAGCACGCAGCACCTGGTCATGTACCTGTTTCTGGTCTGTTTAAGCCTCAAAATAAGACTAACATTATGCCAAAAAATACATGAAAGCAAATTAATTAAATACGACTACCAGAGCAAGATAAGTCTATTTGCATTTAAAGTGTCTGGCTGGTGTTTGTAGGCATATTTGTAAATTAACCACACGACTTTTTTTACCAATATAATCTTCCTTCCCACTGACTACTTTAGAGAACTCCAATTCTTTTTTAATTAAAATTCAGTAAAACCAAACAGTCCAATTTAAAGCTTGTCGATACCACCCCTCCTCTCAGGCAGTGCAGTTTCAGACAACACAGATACATCAGGTGTCATCAAACAGAAACCTCGAATTAAGGTAATTTGGTTAAAGATCACAAACATTTATTTAGAGGCCCTTATTTAATCACAGAGCTCTGTTTCAGCAGCTGTAAAGTACTTGGCAAGCTCTAAATTGAGGTAAAACCTCTTTAAAGGAAAGGTGGCTTCCTTGGAGCTTCGGCAAATGACATGAAGTAGTAGAAGCAGGTATTGTTAATGGTAAAAAAAAAACAAAACACCATTGGACCCCAAAAATGTGACACTGCAGTGTTTTCTTCTTCAGAGTGAAAGTTATAGAAATGACAACACTCAGAATATAAGAGGTGTTGGGTATTTCCAAACTGAACTGTGCCCCTGTGCAGTGCTGTTGCTCACAGATCACGTCCCTTCAGAAATGGCAGCAGGCAAGGGATGGAAATCAAACCCCAGAGTCAGGGAGGACTTGGCCGGTAACTTTGGGGCCTTTAGCTCAGGAGGGGAACATTGCTGCAGTGATCTTTGAGGCAAAGAACCAAGAGACTGTAAGGGAGAGGAACATGAAGGGAGCTCTACTGAGAGGCGAATCTGACTTCTTTATTCAGCTTCTCTCACGCTGTCAGGAGAATTGGGATTACCCACACAAAGAGGGCGGGCTCTCAGCACCCCTTTCTCCAAAAACAGGTCCCCTTCATGCAATCCTACACTTTGCTACACCTAGAGCAATTTTAACAACCCTTATCCCCTCATATAAAGAGCAAACATTTGCATTAATTTTTACTAATACTCGCACAGAGAAAAATGCTAAAGAATTCTAAGGCTCCGTTTTGGAAAGTTTAAGATGGTTTATATTTTTAAACATACTTCTCCAAGACTGTAATAAAAATCTGCAAATTCACAGCTAACAAATCAAAGCTGGTACTCCTAGATCTTAAATGTAGGGAGTTGGTTAATATTTTAAGTATTCTATTTTTCCATTGCCTTACTTTCTAACTCTTCTGCACAAGTTTCGATTCAGAGTTACATTACAGAGAGAAATAGAGTAAAAGAAAATAGGTCTGCAAGTGCTTTGAGGCATTTCCCCAGCATTTCTCTGTTTATCCAAAACTTCTATGAGACTTCAATCTCTGGTAAAAGAGCAACTACCTAGTGCTATTGTACAAATGAGCAGACTCCTACTTTTGATATTACAGGCAAGAAATCTTTCTCACATCCTTTTCTCTTTTGTTGTTGAAAACATTTCCAAGGAGTCATTAAAACTTGTCAGGCTGGTGAGATATTACAAGAGGAGGGAGAAAACATGCTGTGCACAGCACAGGCTGTTTCTCACAGTCAGAAATGAGGGTCAGCTGGAATGAAAAGAACTGTAAGCTCCACCAAAAGGTTTAGGTGGAAGTAAGGAAGGTGTTTTATCATTCTCACCCTTTTCTCCACATGCTTTGAGCCTTCGAGGAAGGGGGAAAAAAGGTGTTTGAAGATGCTGTTTCAGAGCCGATTTAATTATCTGCACGGTACCTGGGACTTCAAGAACTTACAAGTATCAGCTTTGGGTGCGCTGGTGGTCTGAGCACACACAGATAAAAGACCCAGTAGCAGAACAAGCAGGTCACACCATTCCACCCTCAACGAGATGCCGAATGTCAGGCCCGTCCCCGGGGACCAGAAGAAACCTGTGGCCACACAGCACACACATCTGTGCTGCTCAGCCCCACTGGCTCCCACCCCAGGCACCATGGACAGAGATGACCTGCATGGCCCACCAGTTCCACAGCCACTGCTGGTTTCACCTGAATCCCTGACATTTTTCTGAGCCTGCTTTTCTCCTACCCTTCCAGCAGCATCTGTTGCCCTTTCCAGGAGGTGGGGATTTCTTGTACCTCCCAAACTCACAATATCCTGCCCTGCAGCCTGAGATTCCCCCCTCTAAAGAAAAGGGAACGAGAAGCAATTCCTCTTTTCTCCTTTCATCTTTGTGTCTTAGACCTTTCCTTAGGTCAAAGGAAGGAGAAAATTCTTGGTATAGAGCAGCCTTCCCCCTGATGAGTGATAGTTGTTTGGGCACCTTATTTCACAGCTTATTTAACCAGAGATAGATCTGAGTCATTCCCCTAACACAGCTAAATCACCCAGAGCCTGAAAAACGCCTGGAGCAACAGGAGCAATTACAGAAATACTAACGAGGGAGCGCAGCCCAGCTCTTACCCAGCAGAGGTGTGTGGCACACCGGGGGGCTGTCCCACCTGGAAAATCATTCCAAGGGCCAGCAGCCTGTGCTGGGCTTGGTTAGAGCACTGGGATGCACTTGGAAACAGCAGCAGCACAAACATGGGCGAAATATGGGCTTTTTAATAACTCTGCCTTATAGACGGAAGGAATAATAGTCCTGCTTCCTTCCAGCTGTCCACTTAGACAACCGAGTTCATAAACAAAAAGTTCATAATCTAAGTGTAATAGATTTTGCTTCCTCGGGCAACACAGTGCTATGAAAGTGTTTAAAATGGACTTTTCTCTGTGTAATCAATAAAGCTTTCACAGAGAGATTGGTTCTGTTCCAAAGACTTTCTTAGCTGCTTGCACAGGACTCTCAAACACCAAATAAGCCTTTTATCAATTTCTATTTTATAACTTTCTCCCATTTCTTGATAATCCCTCCTCAAAGTACACAGAATTTATGAGGGAAAGACTTATTTAAATCATAATCTAAAATAAAGAACTTCATGGTTTGGAACTCAGATTGTCACTGTATGCAATGTAAGTTTTACTGACGGAAAAAAATGAATGTGTTTTATAGTGTATTTCATGATATCCTCATTTTAAAACGTGTGCAGGGAGTATTCTGCAAGTAAAGACTCCCACCAAGGTCCAATGTAGGTAGAATTGAAAGCGTATTCCATAACAGAACACATTTCCAAAGAGGACATGTGAAAGTATCCCATTTTCCCTATGAAAGCAGATGACAGGCCAGCCTGTTCCAGCTTGTCTTGGATAGTTACAGCATGTTTAGGCTGTACCCGACTGAAATACAAACCCACAAGCCACAACCAAGTCACTTTGTGCTTCGCCTTGAATAGCACAAGGCAATAATACAGAGTCTGTCCAGTTAATGTAACCAAAATCAGAATCTTTGCATTCTTATCAAAATAAATCAACTTACATGGAGATTTCTTTCACTTTTTTTTTGTCTTTACCATAAAATTCTATTTTACTGTAGCCACAAGGCAAAAATTTTGATTTGGCATACCAAACCTAAAATAATAAAACCTTAATTTGGACTTAAATATACATAAATTATATATACTGTTTCCGATAAACATTTTTAATTACTTTTTTTGCATATACTTCAGAATAATTCATCTGACTTGACATGATTTCCCCTGGTTTCTCTTGCCACTGCGGAGGTCAAACCCCCACTGAGCTACTCATCTGCATACAACAGAACAAACCCCATCTCTCAAATCCCCTGTACTTGCTAATTTTTCTTGTCCCCATGCACTTTCTTCCCCACTAAAATCCAAGTGCTATGCAGAGGTTCTGCTCTCCAGAATTCTCTTCCTCTGCTGAAATCATTATGTTGAATTTCACCTAGAGAAAATGGCCCTATAGAGAATTTAGTGGATGTCTTACCCCTCATCCCAAGATGTTGATCACTGCCATAAAAAGCTGACTGCACTGCTTTTGTAATAAAAAGTAAGGCAAGTTTGACAGTGCTAGGACTAGTTAATGTGTTAATGTAACATTTGGCTCCCCTCACATGCCACACACTTTCTCTAATGGAATCACAGCAACAGAGACACTGATCATTCATTTTCATACACTATTCAGTCTCATTTCAGAAACTGAAAACTTGTCTGAATGTGAAGGAAAAAAAAAACTGCCTTGAAGATCAATCCTGCAGGTGCTCAGTGCCCACAGCTCCCAGAGAAATCATCTCCACTCTGAGATATTAACCTGCTGCTCTTTTTCTCTGCGTTTAAGGAATGATAGCAGATGGTTTGCAGATGGAAGCCATTATGGGGTAAAATAGAGAGGGAATTTCAAGGCCAGTAGTTGTTCTCCACTGCCCAAGTAACTGGTCACATTTAATCCATACCAAAATGTTCCTGGTGTGGAAATTACTGAGTGCACAGGGAAGCTACTCCATAATTGCCCTTCTGGATTATGCTGAGAATTTTTCACACAGTGGGAACCAGGGCTGCTCAGTGTGTTTTACAGCTGGATCCATGTGATAATTACACCATATTCTAGATAATGTCTTTCTTTAATATGGTTCATCTCAAAGTAAATATTAGGCTTTTTGGATTAATAACACTCAATGACTCATTATCTCATATTTCTGATCTGATAATAACATTTTGAGCTTTGACTGTCTTCCTACCTTCCCCTGCCAAGCACATACTCTTGCCCTAGCACTTTGAACTCCAAGGATCTCAGAAGAGACTGATTTGTTTCTCTGATATGTGGAGGAATTACTAAAATTATATGTAATTTGCTCTGAGAGGTAGCAGGGACTCAAAGATCTCTCACGGTTTATTTTTTTCTTTCCTCTGGGAAGTTGTAAAGGTTGGTCGGTGTGGTCACAGAAAACAGAAAACTGACCACTGCATCCTTCAAACTTACATATTGAGAAAGCAAACTATTTGGAAGTGAAAAAGTGAACTAGAGTAGCAGTTTCAATTGATTCAAACTGTAGATTTCAACCTCCATTTCAACCCTCAGGAGGTGGTGTGTGCTGCTGAGACACCCCGGTAGCACATTTTTGCATCCTACCATAAAATGCCTACCGTCCCTGCTGTTTCAAATGTCACCATTACTGTACCCACCTTGCCTGAATTAGCAGCACCAGCTCTGTGCTTTTCTGGAGAGTGTTGGAGGATTCAAATGCAGCACTCACGGCTGGCTGTGCTCTCTGTGACAATCAAGTCGCTGTAGATTCATTAAAACACCATACAAATATCTCTGGAGGACCCAAGACAGTAGCTGATCTACACTGATGGACTGAGACTCCTCTCCAGTTCTGTACATCCACAAGTGAATGGGTAAGAACTCACCCTCGTTATGTTGATATACCATCCCCCTACTTGCAGTGCTGATTTTACCACCTTCCCCAGTGTCAGGCCACAGCTTCCCTGAGCAGATCTCTCTTTTCACTCGAGAGCACTTGCTAAGTTTATTTCTGTAGAGCATCTCTTCACTTGAATACAACCATCTTGCACCTTGTCTGCTCCTTGACCTAACCCAGCTGTGCCTTTTGTTTTCTGGAGTGTCTTATCTGATCTCTGATCAAGAAAACTCTCTGTTCCACAAAACAGTAGCCACTACTCCTGATTCCCCCAGACACAAAACTCACTTTTCTGCATCTGCTTGCAACCTTCTCCTGGTTCTTTGGATAAACAGCTCACTCTGGTGGAGACCTTGAAATAACACCTCCAGTGAGAGCGCATCTCTTCACCCTTTTTAAAGCTTTGCTATGGTCTGTACCATATTCTCTGCATGTTCCCTGCCACACACGCTCACTTTGTCTTAGTCTTTTACGTCTTTTTGCAAATATATCTTTTCACAGTCCAAAAAATTGTAATGCTAGTGAAGGTTGAACCCAAAGCAAATATTTATGAAACGTGTGGCTCATGGGACACTCCTACAGACACAGCTATGTTAAATCAAACTTCCCAAGAATCAAATTTAAGATGCTTACAGTAGGAAAGGACAAATGCTGCACTTGATTATATTACCAGTGAGAGCATGTGTCAAACCAGCACAATAATCCTCCTTCTCTGCAATGCTCAGGCTCCAGCAGCAGGACTGATTGGATTCAGTTTGGGACATGACATTTTAAAAAGACAAATTGAAAACCAAGCGGATGAGAACAACAAAGATGACAAAAACGGCTTAGAATATATGATTCAGAATGGTTTATGCTTTGCATTCTTTTCACATGTATAAAGAAAATGGAACTTGAAAAATATCCCTAAGAGAAAGATGGAATGAAAAAAGAATGGCATCTTCCTCCAGTGCTGAAATTGCTGTGTTTATCACTTTTGTTTAATAATTTGAGTGGAGAAAAGAAAAATCACTAGGCAGAAAAGGGAGGTTATCTTCCCATTTGTTGTGACACAACACCATATAAAGATGCCATAGCCATGCAATGTGAAGAGGCACATGCTAAAGGTGATCCCAATGCAGGAGTATTTCCATGGGGCTGCTGTGGGGAGATCTCTCTGCCCTCTACTTGGAAGGGAGCACCTATTCATTGTTGAATTACCACCTTCGCTTTGCAGCTGAACAAAAGGTCTTTTATTCCCTCAAAGGACAATAGCCCTTTTCTAGCATTTCCAAGTTCTTGCATAATGGCCAACACCATGACTAACATTTTAGAGACCAATAATTCCCTTCACAAAATAAAACCAGAACACTTCCCCCCTGCTTCTCCT
This sequence comes from Formicarius rufipectus, assembly GCA_013399695.1. Lineage (NCBI taxonomy): Eukaryota > Metazoa > Chordata > Aves > Passeriformes > Formicariidae > Formicarius > Formicarius rufipectus. The sequence goes on from VXAU01002555.1 coordinate 46,806, forward strand.
CCTTCATTTCCCTACAAATACTTAGCAGAATTAAAAATGAAAAAGGAAAGTTATCCCATGCTATCAAAATTATACCTTGAGCGTTTCATCTTGTAGTCAAGAGCTGCTAACAGCATCAACAACAGAGGTGGGTAGTTGTGGTCAGGGTGGAATGGGCCCTTCTCTGGTTGCCCAGGGACCATTTCAGGAGCTGTTTGAGAGGCTGTGAGGTCTCCACGGTCCCAGTCCCTGCAGGAAATTTAGCTGCAGTGGGAAGGAGTGATAACAGCAGCAGCTCACTCTAAGCTGTACTTCTGGAGAAGGTGCTTGGGGGCTTTTCAGGGATTCCAGCTGCCAAACTTCATGTTTTAGTAAACGCCCATAAAATGGGATTTTTCAAAGGCTAGTGAATTGATAGGCAAATTTCATAAAGGTGGAAAATACTCATCCCAGGCAAAAGTTTGAGATCCTCTGATCTCAAGCCTGTGCTCCACCACACAGAGGATAGGAGATCATTTGGATTAAATGGTTGTATGATTTGATTAGCATGGGTAATAAGAATGTTGCCTTAATTCAGAAAGTGGCTATCTGAAATAGCAGAGAAAAGATATCTAAAAGGGGCCAGTCTGTATGTGGGGAGGAGGAGAGGAGGTCACATGCGTTTCAAAGCTACAGAAAGTACCTGAAAATAAGATCTTCCAGTAAAAAGTAATAGAGCACTGTGCCAATAAGGAGCACTGACAAGTGCACCATTGCTATTTATGGAATACCAATTACCTGAGGTAAATATAACCACTTACAATCTTGTCAGACTTACTGGCTGGAAGAAGGCAGTCTACATTGAGTGGAAATCTAACTTTGGGCAAGAGAACACTGACCCAAAGTTAGCAATATTCACTACTGGGATTTTGGGGAAGGGTTGTTTAGGGCATTTTCAATTTAAATATATGCATGCAAGATAATTAAATGTATTTTGAAATCCATTTCTTTGATATTAGACTCATTTAAATTCTGAATTTTTTTTATTATGTGTGAGCTTTCATGCAAAAATGTTTCCAGGCCAGGCAAAAGGAATTCCTACCTCATTGTGCATGCCCACCTTGTCCTCTCCCCACCCAACTTCCCCCACAGTGACACTGGTGTGGGACTCCCTTATTTGCTTTCACGTCCAGAGGGGACAACATCATTATGGACTGCAGATGCTCAGACTACCAACAGCAACAGATGGTTCTTGCTGCTGAGGAGCCTGCTCCCCCACTCAGCACTAAATCAAGGGGTTTAAAAAAACCAGATAATAAACCAGGAATGGCAGGCCATAGATCTGTCATCTCTAAAACAATGTAACCACCTGGTAATTCCTGCCTGTTTGTTCAGTGCTGCCACCGTAAACAACCCGGCGGGGAATGTTTGTGTTCACGGTATCCACGGGCAGCTCTAATGCATTGGGGAGTTTCATGAGTCAATGCCTGACTGCAGGGCCTGAAAACCAGTCTCAGGAGATGAAGAGCTAAATTTTAAAGTCACTACTCATAAAAGGTTAAATACATATAATATGCAAAGCTAACCCAAGAAACTGACAATTACTTAGCAAAATATACAACTTTTTAGATGCTGTGTAACTTCAGACTGGGACAATTATTGTCATTATTTCCCCGCTCTTTTTTGAAAACTGCTGCAGACTTTGCCATGTTTAATGGTTAGAATTAATTTTCAGAGTAGATTCATCTATGGCTCGTTGAAACACATTTGTGTGTGCCTTCTGCCTCTTGTCTCCACCCTTCTGATGCGTTTTTAACATGTATTTAATACTGCCTAAGACTGCCCAGCACTTTTCTTTCCTACTACACATTTCCCATTCCTTTCAGGCCCTCTGCACCTCTCGAGCCCCATCCTTTCTGTATGGGGACTCGGACTTCCCAAGTGATATCCCAGCAATCTCATCCAATAGTATGGACATTTTTCTGTTGGAATTACCTTACTGGTCACATTCCACATCATCATCTGTCTTTTCCTCACTGTTGTGCCTTGCTGGTCTCTCATAACCCTTGTGGTATTCTGGTATTCACGGCAGGTGGTTCTTCTCTGTGATTTCCTCACCTGCTCACTTTCTGATGTAAATTCTTCTTACCTGTCACCAAGAAAATATGGCCCAGTTTCATAAATCCCATTATTTCAGCTTGGAAAATAATTCAGCTATGAATGACATCCCAATTTTCTACTTGATAGACAATGTCCCTGATTTTATTATCTTTCCATACATTATTTATTAGATTAAAATACACTTGAAAACTTTTTTTAAGAACCTTTGCAAAATCCAACTAACTTTTGTCAAATCCGTTTTTACCCCTGTATTTCTTGATCGCCAAATTTCAACTGTTTTCTTCATCAACCCATTCATTCTACACTTTGGGGAGTCTTTTTCTTAAATCCTACATTTCTCTGCAAACCATCTTATTATTTTTTTAGCTCTTTGAACAGCTTCCCTCCCCTTTCTCGCACTTGTTATATACATTCATAATAAATTCTCCTCTTTTGACTCAAAGAATTTCCAGTCTTTCCCCATCTATATCCACCCAATTGACTTCACACTGAGAGCTCCTGTGAACCAAAATATGTCCTATTAAAGCTGACAACCTCCATCACAGCTATGCCCTTGCCCATAATTCTTCTCACTTGGAGTGAATCAGCTCGTACTGAATGTGCAATCTGTGTGCTTTTCCCTCTCCCATGTCAAACCCTCCACACCCCTGTTACAGATGTTGTTCCACTCTGTTGCTTTCCTCAGTGGTATAATATTAGATCTTTTGATCGAGCTAATTCCACTTAGTTCTTGCCACCACACAAGCAGTGTGAAGGGAAAAGAAATAAACAGAATGAGATACAAAAGTAATTCTCTTGTTTTAGTTTGTGGGTGAAAAATAAATTTATCCATGAAAGGAAAAAAAAAATAAATTGGTTTTCACTAGAATTCAGAAAGCCAGTGAGAAGAGCAGAGAAAAAGTCATCAGCAAAAAAGATTAGACAACAAGACAATTCCAACAGCCCTTACTGTGAATACACTGATCTGTTTACATAATTATTCAATTTTCAAGGCAACATGCTGTTAGGTTCCTTTACCACTGAATTCTCCTCAGACTGACTCCTTTCTTAGTGATGCTGACAACAGAGTCTAGTCTGGTTACTCATCAATACCTGACCCTTAGCCTTTAAGAAAAACAGAAATACAACTTAAAAAATTTCCTATGAGACAATCCAGATAAAGTTCAGCTAATTTTTACACAGGTGTTTAGCACAAGCAAAGGAAATTTCTGCCAGTGCTAGATACTGTATTTTCATACACACAGTGGGTGAAGAGACTCAAATGAGATTAGAACAGACACAACTGGAACATATCCAAAGATTTGCTCTCCTCCTGGACGTATCCCTGGGTTTGAACTGTGTGTGCTGGTATTTGTCTCTGGTACTATTTATTTCTCTCCTCATGGTTACTCAGCCCCTCGTATTCACCCCTGTGTGCTGTCTGAGCTGAAATGGTCATGTCTGCATTATTCATCTCCACTGATTATTTCCATTTGAGATATTACTGCAGCAAAAAGCACAAAACTGAGCAAAGAAGGAAAAGGAAGAAACAAGAAACATGCTGGAACCTCCAGCTCAAGAAAGAACACACATGGTTTGATGGGACTCTGTTTTCATCCTTCTGATGCACCTCCTCAGGGAAAGGAACTGGCATCGGTCACCTCATTCTAGATGTGGATTCCCATATTCTTTATTCCTTTCCTAATTACCTTTACTGTTTGATTTTGATTCTTGCCTTATTCAGTGAGGACAATTAAAGGAGGCAGAAATCGAAGTGCAGTGAAGGCATTTGTAATGGACCGTTTCAGAGAAGCAGAAAGCAGCCATCTCAGAGTTTAATTCCTTAATCAAAATTCAAGACTCCAGAGCTGTCAGCAGCACAAATGGTTTTGAAATGGATGACAAGAGGGTATACTATCAACAGATACTCTCCTATGTAGCAAAAACAAGTATAATTTATTTCAGAGTGGCACAGCCAGCAGAGTGAGGCAAGTTATTACATACTCAAGGCAAAATAAGCCAAGTGTGCTTTCCTTGCTTGTTTTCAATTTGGCAGATTTTAAATTCTTTTGACACCAGCAGAGAAGCTGAGAACAGAACTCAATTTGTGAAGCTGATTGTAGCATTATTTACAAGCGAAGCAATAATGTTAACTGGTTATCTATGTACTATCCTGTAAATTTTTGAACTTAATTGGGGTACCTACTTCAAAAAAAAATACTCAACGAGGGCAGAGCTTGTTTGGTTTTAGCTGTGAAATCTTCCAAGTCCCACAGATAATGACCAGTGCTGTTTCCATGGAGAGCAGTCCAGAACTTTCCTCTGTGGTAGCTCTCATTTCCTGGATAATGTACAGATTTTAAGCCAGCAATGTACTTTTAGGGATTTAAACCTAATACTGATTCATAGATTGAGCAAAGAGTTTGACTTTCTATCATTCAAATTAATGTGAATACGTAATACCTTTCTGTAGATCCAGGTAAATTTTCTGGCAGATTAAAATAATTTGACTGCAAAAACCTTTAAAACTAACCTACAGCTGCTTCTGCATTAATGAAAGAATTTTCTCTCCAAGGCAGTTATTTTCATTAAATTCTGAACTGCATAAATCAAGAAATATATTTTCTAGCACAGAGTGAGAGCTTTGGTGACTGAAAAGAATATTTTCTAAAGACGTGCACTTGATTCTTTCTACAAATATCCACATTTTTCATTGGTTCAAATAATTATTTTATTTTTTTCTGCTTTGAGAATTTCTCACTCTTTTGAGGTCAGAAGACTCCCAGGCTTGGAAACTCCGTGGTCCAGGCTAAGTTTCTTATGACAACTCACCTCTGAGATAAGAAACGTTCACAGCTGATGAACTTAGCCTGCTGCTTCTGCTCTCACTTTGTACAAAACCACAGTTAGAAAGGGTAACTTCATGCCAGGCAGTGGAAACTTTTCATCTCTTTCCAGAGGGCCAAGATTCCACCTACACATTTTCTCTCAGCAGACATTCTGTGGAGTCCTCCAAATAAACCCAATTACGCTCCACACACAGAATGTGCCAGGACAGAATGGTTAAGGATTAGAATAGCCACTTTCACACCTAAAAAGCACAGCCAATTGGTACAAAACCTTACTGAGGCTAAAGGACAGCCAATGCTCTGGCCTAAAACTGGCTGGAGGACTCGCTCATCACCATGACAGCTCCACTGGATTTAGGTGAAAGCACTCTGCTATGTATACTTTCCCTTATTCCATTCCCAATATGGAACTTCAGTGTAGCAAATAGAGGGAACTTCAGGGGAGGTTTGAAAAGAGAAAGATCAAAAATTTGACACAAAAGGTGTGGGCAATCCCTTCAAACACAGAGGTGTTGATGACCCTTTAAAAACCCCCAGTAGACAGCACTGAAAAATGCACCACCTTTTCTCAGGTGGCAGCACAAGCTCCGTGTGCTGGGGCAGGAAGGGGAATGCTTTTGAAGGGAGGTTGGGAAACACAGCTGGAATTGCTATTGCTGGAGCTTGCCAGCCTAGCCAGGGATAGGAAAATGGCCTGGTTTTCCTGGAGTTCATTGACTGTGCAAACTCCTCACTTGATAACATGGCCCATTTTTCTTGCTTTGCGCACATTGATTTCCAATCCCCAAAGCTTTGGGTGCTCCCATTTGTCTTCCAAGGGTAAATCCATCAGAAACATTGTTGCCCTCTCCTTGGAGGAAAGGGAAGAAGGAAGGAAGATGAACCAATGCCTTTTGTATTCCCTGCAAGTTGTGCAAGAGTAAATTAGCAAAACTCACGGTCATTATGGAAAGGAAGGTGTGATATGGCTGAAATTGGCTGGGACTTTGGATTTCTTTAACTGAGAGAAATGTGCAGTTCATTGCAAAGTTCAATGATTTCTGTGGAAAATGTGACAGTGGAAGAATGAAGGAAAACTTACAAAAAAAGGAAAACACATCAAGAGCAAAAGAGGCATAAAAGAGAAATTCTCAGTGCAACAAAAGCTAAGCATAAGGAAAAAATGCTTCTATTTCTCCATAAACTGGTTGTTTGGGCCTAGTTTTATGCTGACAATCCCACTGGTTACTTAAATTTATAGTTGAACATAACTGTAATCAGAAAGACAAACAGCATGCTATAATTTTTTTTTTATGTATCTGTCTTGTTTTATCCCCTACTGCGTTTAATACTACCTTGCTGACATTGAGGAATAGTGAGCCTAAGTCACTTGTTGATCACTAAATCCACAAATAAGAGTAGAAATAAATTTGACCCCATAATTAAACAATGAGTAGGCAAAATGACTGTTAGGAACAGGACACTCATTTAAAACACTGTTGACAACCATAAGGGGCTTCATTATCCAAAACATCTTTCAAAACCTTTCTTTGACTAGAGGGTAGCAATCCCAACAAACTTTGGTTAATATTTTTCTCTTCTGAACATGTTTCTTCTTGCAACATTCATGGAATGAGTCACACTTCAGGATGAAAATAATTCTCTCTCAATACCCAAGGCACAGAGCTTGTAACGATGTGGGGTTTTTTGGGAGACAAACTACATTTTTTTGAGAAAATGAAGGGAGTTGCCGGTCCATAATGGCAAGAAACGTTTTCTTTTGTTCACTTCGGCTCTAGGAGGCAACCCAATCCACTAAAAAGGTGCATTTACAACAGGAGAGCCACATCTGTAAACACATCAAGCACAAGTACCACACTGCCATGAGCATATCTTACACGGTCCAGGCTGAACCAGTCCAGATATAATGAGGAAAAACCAGAGGAGAGCAAAGAAGGATTCCTAGTGCTTTGCTCAGGAACAGCATAGATTTGTTTTCATTTCTGAATACAGGAATATATATTTCCCCATCAAATGGGGACAAGAAACACAAAGGTAAAAGATAAAACCCTAAAATGAATATTCATAGCTATAGTAGCAGACAGTATAAAGGTAAGGAACAGACAAACTTGAACAAATAAGTACCCAAATTATTGCAGCAGCAGAACTCTTCACAACTTGTTTCATAAGTCTTTAAATACATTTTAAGGCGAAAATACAGAAAACTGCCTGAAAGCATAAAGAATTTTGTCACAGCCATTTCGACTGTGATCTAGTATAGTTAAAACACAAGTGACTAAGTAGGATTTTTAAAGGTAAAAGTCATGGCTCAGCTGAAACCACTGGGGATGTCACTAAGATCGGGTTCAGAGTAGTCATTTATCAAATACTGCACACTCGAGTTTAATTCTTTTTTTTTCATACTTAATATCTCCTATCCAGTGCTTCACCAGATGATGCAAGAAGGGCTTAAATATTTAACAGGAAAGACAAGGAAGGTTTGGACTAAACAAGCCACTACTGGGAAAAACATGGAGCTGTCAATGACTGTGCCTGGGTTCTCTTCCACCTCTATTCAAACTATCTCTTTAAATTATCATCACCTAATGCTTGAACCAAGTTACCTGTTTCTGAATTACCTGGCCCACAGGTCTTTATGGTCTTTCCGTACCATTTTGAGAGAGTTTTAAGAAATTGCCAATTACTCTGAAACTCTTCTGTCAAGTATCTTCACTTAAATATAGCACACATATTTTTGCTACCAGCCTACAGAACATAATGATTAATTCTCTCAGGTTTTCTGTGAGCACCATCTGGCCATGGTGGTTGTTGCTATTTCACTTGTCACCATGTTTTAACAAATTTTCCTCTGACAATTTGGGCTCTGACAGTGTCTTTCTGCCTGAGAACATGGGCTCCTTGGTATGCTCCCCACATCTGCACTGGCCACGGGGAGTGCTGGGAACTGCAAGGCTTGTGTGGGCAAACCAGTTCACGTGGGGTTTCCTTCCAGGGAAAGGGGGTTCTCCCAATTCAGCTCTTTCTACAGGTCTTGGAGGACCCTGCTGAAGGATCCTGAGAAGGGTGTTGGCTCCTTGGTGAAGAAAACTTGCAAAACCAACAAAGTTTTGGAATAGATGGGAACTCCCATGTCAGAGCAGTCATTTAAGCTTAGGAGTTCCCTAAGTTTGAGGAATAGCAAGAGGGGTGTGAGAAATTAATTTTTAGGAAGAGAGGTGACCCAGGTAGGTCAGGAAAGAGAAATTAAGATGTTACATTGTAGAGAAATGCTTAATTAAAACAAGAAAACTTGCAGTTGATTATAGGTATGAGCTAAAAAAAAAAAAAAAAAAAAACAGACAAAAACATTGTTCTGAGGTGACTTCAGGTTTCTTGGACAACATTAAATCAGATCTGTTCCTGGTAATTCCTTTGAAATCTTCAACTTGTTCATCACACTGGCATTTACACACTCCTAATCATACCAGTGGACTCACAAATATTAAGCACCATCAATTACAGAGAGGGTTTTCAATCAATAGCTACAGAGAGGGAACACTCCTCATGTAGGGCATCAAATGCCTTTTCTGGGAAAGGTGACTTGGAGTGCATTGTATATTTGGACCCTCGGCTAAAATGTATTTTAAGGAATTAAGACCAAAAAGTTAATGCAGAATCAAATTTAGAAAGAAACATTTTGGACAAGTGTCTTCAAAGGTCATTGTTGAGCAAATATCATTGGCTGGGTGAGAATTAGTGTATCATTACCTTGAAAAAGTTTTTGTACAAGAAATAATATATATACACACTTGGTTTTTTATAGTTGCATTATGAATCATTAAGCAGAGCAGTGTATAACCCTCACTGTAATCAATGGTGTTTTGTGGAAGGAGTCATTGAGTGCTTCTATATTTAACTGCTTTGCTACTTAGATCTCTACTTTAAACTAATATTTATGAGGAAGAGCCTGTGCCTGCTAACAACTAATGTTTAAATGACATTTCCAGGAAAAATTCCATGCTACCAATCATCACCTGCTGTTACCAGGCAACTTGCCATCAACAGGGGGAATCAGAACAGTGTGTGAAGAATGGTCTAGAAAAGAGAGAATAAGGGCTTGTTTCAAAGCCCTGGAGGGATCTTTGTTTCCAGCACCATGAGGCCTTGGAGCAAAACTTCACAGTTGGTCTGAGGCACCATCTTAGAAGTGCTGGGAAATAAAAGCTGCAGTTCTAAACCCGCTACACGACTCCATTGATTTCCCGCCTTTGGTACGAAGGGCTCAGCAGCAGAACAGCTCCTCCCTCATCTGTAATCCTACATTATTAAAGGAGCAGGAGCCTGTCAGGGTGGAGAGATCACAAAGATGTATTGACAAAAAGCAGCTTTGGGAGCTTTTTCTTTTCAATTTCTCTGAGCTTTGTGTCAAAACTGAATTTCACCAGACTGAGTGAACAGAGTCAAAGTGGTTCAAGCCATGCAAAGTGTGTCCAAATTCCTTTCCCAGCAGTAGCATCTGGCATGGGTTCTAACACAAACATCTGACTGGAACAACTTCACTGTTTTCCTTTTTAGTTAAACTGATAGAAAAAAAAAGTAAAAACAACACATGGCTGTGATTTACCCTACACTGAAAATGGCAATGTCAGTGAACTCCTTCAAATGCATTTGGGACCTCAGTGCTTCCCAGCATTTGTGTGGGACCTTTAGGAAGGGAATATTTATAATAAAATCATACAAATCATATCTTTCTTAGGTTCTGATTGTAAAAAAAAAATTAGAAGGTAATTACTATCCTATTTCTCACTCTACATTGAGCTTTCAACTGCTTCAACGTCACCAGTGTGATAATTCTTGAGCATTTAGTTGAGTAGACAAACTGCTTGAAAACAACCTGACCCAAACATTGGACACTGGTACAGCCACAGATTGCAAACACTATCATATTATACTCTCTGCCATCAGTTTCATTTCTGTTCTACAAATAAACACTACAGACTGCTTTAAAAAATCCCTTACTTCTCTGCTAGAGTCATAATTTAAGGAATGTTCAGTGATCCTATATTGTGATTATTGTATTATGAATGAGAAGGAAAAAACACCTAGTAAATATATTACAAGTCTTAAGGCAGGGTAGTTCTCTTCATATCCCATTTCCCATCCTTTAAGCTACTCCTTAGCAATGAGTTATGATGAAAAGCAGGTAAATACAAAATTTTATACATGAGGAACAAAGTCTTAGAGAGATTAGCAGACTTGTCTGTTAATGACACAGTGAACATGAACATCACCACAATAATCCTGATCATTGATTGCTAAAGCACGCTGTTCCCTATTAACGTCATTTAACCTTGCTGAACATCATTTCCTCGTCCACTTCCCCTCTCCATTTCTGGCTGAAGAGAGAGTCCATAGGCTCTCTGGTTTTGAGGAGGGTCGTATCTCCATTTTTAAGTGGCAAGGTAACATTTCAGCAGAGAAACAATTACAGCACATTCTCAGAACATCTTGCTTCGGCGTTTCCAGGGTTTGGTTGTGGGCTTGGGGTTTTTTTGTTTGTCTGTATGGCTTCTTTGGGAGAGAGGTGTTTGTTTTTAACAGGCAACTTTTCCTAGTGGACACCTTCCATGAAACATGGTGGTGGTGGGGAGGAACCACACTTGGGCAGAAGGCTGGCATCCTGCTGCACATGAGTTTTTATAAATCTCTCATGGCCGTGTATTCCAGCCACCCAGTCACGTTGTAGCTGGAATACCTCCTGATGATTTAGAACAAGTAGATATAAATACATACAAAGCCAGATGCCCAGAAGGACACAAGTTTTACAGGCAACCAGCTGGCAAATGGTTTTGAAAGGCAAGAAGGAGGAAATAAAGTGAAGTTTTCCTAAGGCCTGCTAAAGCATGAGGGCTACAGTGAGGAGGGGAATAACTGGCCTCACTAGATGATTATTTTCTGGCTCAGTTTAAGACAGCATTTCTTTCTCTCTCTGTCAAATGTCCTTTTCTTGGAGTCTGGGATGAGAATTACATTTTATGCTTTGTGTCCAATACCTTCTGCCCCAAATGAAGAAGCCCTTTCAACACAAAGTTGTCAGCAACTAGTGGGACATTGAGGATGCTGTGTTAATTCAAGCAGGTCGGCCCAGCTCCCTTTGTAACTCAGACTAGCAATTTGAGAAGTTTTATCATTAAAATTCAAAGAAAATCAATTAGGAGAGGCCTGAAGCAGAGTGGAGTTACCACAGTGCATCTTTACATTACCTCAGAAGGCAACAAATGGCAAGGGACAGATGTTGTCAGTTCTGATGAACTACCTCTGCTTGCCTGAGTAAAGTTCATGAAAGGAAACACAGACTCATACTGAGAATTTGAGGACACAGGTACTGTGATTTTGTTAGCCAGTTGGTTCAACATTGCATCATATATAAAACTGACAATAATTTGTAGATTTCTAGTAATTTTGGCTCCTTAAATACCAAAACAGAGAGAAAAAAATACAAAATTAACACAATGAAAGCTATCTTAATAATAACTATACTCTGAATCAACTTCAAATAAATCTCTTCATGTGTTGCAAAAGCAAGGCACCAGTTACAGGAATAGACTCTTAATTCTAACAAATACCTAAATTTTAAGGGAGTAAGTGAGCCAGAAACTGTAAGCAAATCAAGGTTTAGCCACCTGATAGTCAGAAGGAATGTTGAAAAAGAGGAATCTGACCTTGGTACTTACCAAGCATGGAGTAAAAGAGGCTCTGTCTGCTCATCTATGGGATTTCCATGAAGAAAACATTTGTTGTAATCAAAGTTGGTTTGGTCCACATTAGAAAATGGGATATGAGCTGTGAAAGACTTCCCTGTCCATGTGATTCTATCTTGCTGTAGCCTCTTCGACAAGGATAAATTCTGCTTCTGCTCCAGAAAAAGCAAAACCCACCAATATTTTACTAGGGTTCATAATCTACCTGAGGAATACAGAAAAAATGACTGTCAGGGTGAACACTGTTGTGTTAAGGGACTGATTCGAGAAGTTCTGCCAAAGTGAATGTCCTCGTGTGTGAGAGACACCTAACCTTTCCCTTGCCAGTGGAAGAAGTTCTTTAATAAGACAGCAATACAAGTTCTGTCACACCCAACTGGCATCACCATAACAATGGTGGAGGGTTCAGTGCTGAACTGGCCATTTGTGCATGTCCCAGCACAGCAACTGAGGCTGCAGCAACTGCATGGCCTCATTAGGCAGCCAAGGGTTCTTTCACAGGTTTGTCCTTTCACAGGTTTGAAGGAAAAAAAGGTTACTAAGCATTGCAAAGGCAGGTACCAATTAGCATAATCAGGCATACAGTCCAACAGCCTCAATTTCATTTCTGTACTAGCACTGCAGCAATGTCCGTAATAAAATTATACTCAGTGCAGCATCTCCATCTCTATTTGCTGCCTTAGCAGCACTAACATTCAGCCTAAGATAAAAGAGTAAAGTGGATTTAAAGATTTGCCGAGACATTTTAATGATGTGAGTGAAGACAGACCATCTTTCCTATTGCAGTGATTCCATCTGACAAGGAAGTGAAGGTATGCAGCAGGAGGCAGATAACATGGAGCAGTCAAGGGTAAGGATGAAAATGAAGTGTGGTGACCACGTATCCAGCAAGGGAAAACAGGCAGAACACAGGAATCATCTCTGAAATTAAGAGGGAAGTTCAGTTTCTTCCTCCTCTCTTAAGGGGTTGTGTCAAAGGTTGTCAGACAATTTTATTCTACCTTATTTTACAAACCTTACATACATCCATATTAATCAGCTGAGTCTCTGCTCCCATCAAAAATGAGGGAAATAACACCTTTTTAACACTGCCCAGAATCACTGTCAAGGGATAACCCTAAAATATGCAGTTCCCATGAGCAAAGGAGTTGTGTTCTATCGACTTTGCATAAATCACAAACACCCAAATCTTTTCAGAGCATATCATCTACGTTTAGCCTTTCACAGAGAGCCCTCAGCTAATCGTGGATGAAAAGATGCCTCACTAAATTGCAAGAAAAGTGGCTGTACTTTGTTGGGCTGCAATCCTATTAGTTGTAACAAGTCTTGTGTGCACCTGCTGAGCTCCAGAAACAACATGGGCAACAGCAGCACCCTGATCCAGAGGCTATTCCAGTACCTTATCTAAGAACTGCTCCATGACTTTAGAAGACTATTTTTTCCCCTCCCTCTAGCAACGAATCTACTCATCTTCCAAATCCTTATTAAACTCCAGATGCCTCTACCTGCTGACATTCCTGCATGAAGCTGTAGGGCTGCCCACAGGACCAAGGCTGAGCCTCATGAGCTGCTTTTCCTTCAGAGAATCATCCCCATCCGTGCTCTCAAACAGGAAAACTTTTGAAGAGTGCCATCATACTTAGAATTGGGGACAAATTTCTTTCTGATGTTAAGCTCCATGCTATGGTAGGTGTGAAACAGTTCAAGTTACGTAAATTATTTATTATCCATCCTCCTGGAATGTCCATGCCCTTCAGAGCTCCAGCTGTGTCATGCTGAGCATTTCATGATGCTAAGAAATAATGACTGTTGTCCCAAAATAAGAGTCTATGAGGAATTCCCAGTGTCCTTCACACCTTTAGAAAAATCAGGGAATTCAGTGTTGGGCTCTGGGATACAAATCCAGTTCAGATAAACATTATCCAGACTCAACTGCAAAGATTTTATATGGAATGAGATGTTTAAAAGCAAATCTCAATTTAGCCTGCAGTCCTCACTCTGCAGTTAAGCACAAGAAAGCAGTCATCCTTCACTACCTAGTTCATATTAAGACATGTCTAAATTCTACTAAATTAAAAAAACCCCAAAAGAACAATATAACCACATTTCAACTAAAATTAAGAACATGGAATATTTTTTCTGAAACCATTTTTTTTTCTGTTTAGTGCCTGAGTGGGATTAGCAATGGGAAAAAAACTACTGAAATTGTAAATGTGTATCTCCACAGAATAGAAGGAAAAGGTAATTATTTTAAAACTAGACAAAAATCCAATCAGAACCATAAAACATTATGTGCCATGCATTATTTTTATCACCAAGAATTCCCCAGATAAAAGCAATGGTGAAGACCATAACTCAGAAGGGGGAAAACTGAGGGACTGTAAAAGAGAAATGGACTTGTGACAAATGATCCTGTGCAGGGTCTGAGTTCCCAGGCTGACAGGACAAGCTCTCCTGAGCTGGCACACCGTATATTCCAGCTGAAGCACAAGTGTTTCTGTGCACATCAGTCATTTCAGCACACTTTCCTGCTGCTGGGCTTTGAATTTTTTTAGGATTTTGGGGGTGGGATGGTTATGTTTCCTGACAAAAACTATGTTTTCCAGAATTGAATACCATTTGCAGTGGCCACTCATGGACTCTACATATTATTTCAGAAGTTCAGTTGGCACTGTCTTTCTATACACAGGCAGGGGAAAAAAAAATCTGTTCTTTTTTGCATATAAGTTCCTAATAATGCACTGCTCTGTAGCTTAATTAGAAACTTTTCATCTTCCAGATTTTTTTAATAGGAGCTAGAAAAGAACCTGTTTTGACATCAACTATCCTTAGTAGCAACATTTCACAGCATGTAGCTTGAAAAGGTCGACCTGCCAGGCCATAATACCTAAAATAAAAATGAGGTCAAGGAAAGTCATCTTGGGGTGAGAAACTGCTCTTCTACAAAACCAAAGCCATATGAAGAATCATCCTCAGTGTGAACCACCCATTCCTCAGCCATGAGAGAAGGCGTAGTCCTTAAAAACAGGAAATCAACTGCGCATCAGGTGTCGGCTTGTTCAGCACACACATCATTAGCATAACAATTTAATAAGCACCTCCAAGCTTCAATAAAACTAAAACAACAGTTTCTCTGAGATGGTTCTGTGCTCTTTTGCCTTTCAGATACTTATTAGAGCAGACTTGCTTTTGCTAGGACAGCTGCTAAAATAATGACTACATGGGGGAACACCTATAAGAACTGCCAATATGCACAATCACTCCTGTCCATGGCAGACACAAGCAGTACATTGTTTTCCTTTTATGTATTCTGTTGCAACACTAGAAAGGGCATTAGGGATCATTCTCCTTCAAAACAGAAACCTATTTATTTTAGTTGTAAGAGTCAACTATGTGAACTCCCTGCTTAAGAGACTTCTCTGTGACTCATTCTGCATCCTGCTCCGTTACAACCCCATCAAACACCTGTTATTTGCAGATCCCTCAGTGCCAGCAGGGGAGCCCTGCTATTCCCAGAGCAATGCTAGCTGATGGCTTCTTTCTCCAGAGCTACACTGCACAGCCACCAGCCCCTGCCTTCCAGGGTATCCTCTAACCAAACTGGTGAGATACCAACTGGATATACATAAGCAGACTATAAGATGGCTAGAAAATTGTCTGCACAGCTGGGATCCAAGTGCTGTGAGCAGCTATGTGACATCCAGCTGGCAGTGGCATCCCTTAAGGATTAATACTTCACCTCAGCTGTACTTAAACATGGGTACAAATGGGAAAGAAATTTCCCTGGAGAGACTTAGAACTTCTCAGTGCTCTGTCCAAAAAGTCACCTACTCATACAAATCCAACAGGACCAAAGATTGCGTATCAGCTTTATGAAGTTAAAGATGCAGAAGCTACTCCAACTGTTACACAGCAATGTCATTATTGACAGTGTTCAGAAGTGAAACCAAACCAGACAGAAAACAAATGGAAGAAGAGTTCATTCCAATGAGATGATCAGCAGCTGAGACCACCAGCCAAAGCAAGGTTTAAATCCAGTTCTAAGGTCTCTAAGAGCAAGTTGAAGCGTTTATGTGACGACAACTACATAGAAAAAAACAAAGAAAAAGCCATAAAACTAGTGTGCCTCTGAATTAAGAGAATGTAAAGGAAGTATTTGATGCCTGCTTTTGATTGAACATCCATTCAACATGAACAGGGTACCAAGGGAAAGGTAGCTGAACAAGTAAAACAAATGTATATGTACTTGGACATCACCTGTGGACAAACTTTCCTTCAAATGAGGAGCAGAAGGGTGCATTTCAATTTGATGTCTGCATATCTGGGATGAGTAGGGGATGGTAAGAGGTTTCTGCCATCATTGGTTGAAGTTTTCAGACACATTTAATCCACAACATCTTCCCAAAGAGATTTCATTGACCCAAATTCCTCTGCAATGAAACAATATTCAAATGCTCTTAATTTTTTTTTTTCTCCATAGCTTCATTCATTGTTACCAAAGCACCTATCACGACACAAAAAAGGGGTGTTGGGCATGAGCATGGATTTGTCACCTACCACTTCCCAGGCCACATGTCCCTGACCAAGATGAGCTAAGAACAAGCAGTACATTCTAGATCAGATCTCCAAGGCTGAGACTATGAGCATACTGGGGAGGGTTGGCCCTCATTAGTGGCCAAACTTCCACCTAATCTTTTTCTCACCACCTTCCCACAGGAGGACAGGGGAGAAGATAATAAATGAACTAGAAAAGCAGCTTCAAAGTCAAGTCAGGGAGGTCACTGATCAAATAGACTGAACATTGAAAAATTAATTTCTTGCCATTTTAAATGAATAATTATATTATTATTCATTACTTTTTGATAGTCAAAGTCAGCCAAACTGGAGCACCAGGGCCAGGCAGTGCACATCTTCAGAGGAGCTAAGTCACCTCCCTTGCCTGAGTTACTTGCACAGAGTTCCACACTGCAACTGCTGAGCCGCTACCAGCAAATATCCATTCCTTTGACTAAAAGTCAAAGCCCTAATAAACAAATCATATTAAAGGAAGAATGAAACCTGTAGCATTTGACTGACCTTCAGTGGCCCGGGGAGATGAATAAATGCCCAAGATTAGGTAGTTCCCAAAATACAAAGTAAAGGACTGATTTTTACGGATCAAATTATAAATAGGCCTGTAAAATTTGACTTCTTAGACTGGCCATGAAAGGAGGAAATAAAAATAGCCACCCCCACCTTCAAATGCAATTTTAGATCCGTCTTTGAAAATCTGTCTTAAAAAGAGAGGAATGGCTACGATCTTCCTGTCACCTAGAGATTTTAATGGATTAAAACCATCTGAAGTCTGAAAAAAGCCCTGTCATATGACATTTCAATTATTTTTATCATTATTACTTCAGCATGTGAAGTCTTAACTACAGCAAAGCAGGAAATTAAAGTTGCAATTCCAACACTGCGTTCTGGAATCCCCCGTTGCTTTCAAAGAACTGTATGCAACAGACTTTATGCTTAATATTCTACAATATATTTAATTCATTGACTTGCCTACCATTTGCTATGAAATTGCATTTTCAGCAGATGGGCCTGTTTCTTGCCTCACCCTGATATGTATTAGTTATGGTAACCCTGACATGCTGGGTGGCCCTCAATGAAGATGTTTTGAAAAGCATTTAGGATCAAATGATGTCTGTGCCTGCTGCTCTGGACTTTGACTCCAATTTTTTGGAACACTCTAGCTCCAGTGCCAGGGCAGCTGTGCACAAATGTAAAGCAACACCCTGAAGCATTAATAAAGAGAAGCAACAGAAAACAAAAAGCTCTCACATTTCCTGTGGCCATTTATGAGTGAAACTACATGTATAAAGAAATTGCAATTATGCAGTAGAGTGTATTTTGTTGCTGCATGGCTTTAGCTTTGTAATTTACAGTGCAGTACCTACTTGGCTTCAGATTTAAACATTTCTGCCCCCCATATTTTCACCCACCTAGCCACCAAGCTGGTACAGAGCAGACTGGCACAGATGGTGCAAGGAACTGATTTTTAATTACATACATGGACCTATCACGTGGGTTTGACTGCTATTTTCAAATCCTTTCTGACTGTCAGCTAATAGGACCCAACATATGTCCTGCCATTACACCACTTCCTCGGGGCAATTCTAGCCACTGCTTCCACATGTTAAGAGAGCACTTGGACTCACTGGATGCAATGCAGCTGCTGGAAGTGAGACCATCAGGCTCTATTTCCTGGGGCACTATTGCCCAGAAATTAAAAACTACTGTCAGAAGAGGTAAAACCTCTCCAAACCTGCTGTAAACAAGAACATTTAAAACACCCAACTCTTCCAGATTTTGTTTAACTTATTTCTAAGTTAAATTCCAATTCGGAATATTTGCTTTCATAAATATTGAAGGATTTACTAGAGATTATAATAGATGAAAATGAAGCTGCAACTGCAGGCCTGCATATTGATCTGATGGCATTAAGTTGATGGGATTCTTATGAAGTTCTTACCCACCCCTGTGATCATCATCATCAAACAGTTTCTCAACTACCTCCAACAGGCATTGGTGTTTTACAACCTGGGCAAACTATTCTGTAAAGTCAGTACTAGGGAGAAAAGCTGCCTTTCATATAAATCAGAGTGGTCCAACTTTAAAGTGGTTAGAACTGTATCAGCCCTTACACCCACCCAGATATCTGTTTTCTCTGAGTAATACAGAAGCTTTTATGAAAGGCTCACTCAGAAGGTGCATAAAACCCCCCTCATTCCCTAACACTGCAAAATTCCACCTGTGCAAAATCTCACTAAATTTACAATGAAAAGGAAATACTTAAGTGGCAGTAAAAGGGAAAAAGTAGGGATACAGGGGACCAGGAAGGATTCTGCACATGAAGATGCTGAGTATCCAGTCAAGAGGCAAATATACATAATGTAACAAGCTCTACAAAATGAAAATATACTCAGCTGAGGTAGGGTTCAGGCAACCATTCAATGCTCCAACAGCAAATATAAAGAGCAGTTTAACCCTCCTTCCTCCCTGACCCTATTTTGGGGTCCAATCCTCCCCAGTTTCTGGTAAGGAAGTGCCTCAAACAGCCTAAGTACATAGGAGTTTCTTCCCATGTTCCAAATCATTAAAAAAAATATGAAAGAAATATATCTGCTTTGCATCTTGTAGAAATCTACCATTTTAAACCAGGTTCTGAGCTCATCTGTGCTCAAAGATACTTACTTTCTAAATTTTACTGTAATTTCTCTGGTCAACAAAACATTAGTATAAGTAAACTCTCCCTTGAATAGACTTCCCCTCCCAGTGTTCACAGCCATCAAATTTTAATCCCGATCTGGTAAAATTCTTTACTGAAGGATCCTTGGGAAAAGGTCTGCTCTGCATGAGAGGCCTAGATTTGTGCATCCTACCAAGATTTTGAACTCCTAAATAAGATCACAACATTCTTGGATTAGTGCCTCAAAATGACTTTATATTACTTGGGGGTCTTTGTTCATTTGCACTAAATAAGTGTGAGGACATTTACAGTAGAAGATCATAAATGTAAAATTGCAAATACAGACCCATAAGCTTGTATTAGTGCCTTTGTTTTAGGGGCTTTATCAGATATTGGGGCCAAAGATATTGTGTCCAGTGTGTATATTATGAACACACTCATATAACCCTTTAACAGTGTGTAGCAGTAAAATATTTGGCATATTATGTGCAATGGCGGCCTCAATGAAACTCAGTGACATCATCAGATCTAAAGGACCACATTAGCATTCCAAGGGAAGCCTTGTTAAGATAAAATTATGTCTTTCAGCTCATTGTGAAGTTATTTGACATTTCAGTGTCACATTTAATGTTCCTGATCAATAATGCAATACATGGTACACGGCACACTGCATTTTAGTGAGAGGAAAGACAGGATTCTACGTATCTGCTAGAGAAACTGCTGTTCACCTGCCTTTGGATTTATGCTTTTCTTTGCTTTTGATCAAATCTATGGTAATTTTTATAAGATAGAGAGATGTTGGAAGAATAGCTCATCTGAATGTAAATGAGCTTTTTTTCCCCCCTAGATACATCTCAGGGCTTATCTTTTTATTACTCTCCCAGAAAGCAGGACAAGTCTGGTTAGAGCCACAGGCTAAATCAGAAATGACTTGACAATCCACTGATAACATGGCATTTCTAGAATACATTCTCTGCTCTGAGCTCCAGTGAATAAGGGTGAATCATAAAGCTGTACAAGTCAATCAGCTTTGCATCTTTTTTTTTTTTTTACATCAAGACTAATGAAATTTAAGTGCATTTTATTACCTGAAATGAACTTTTATCTTGAACATATACGACACACCACAGTCATAGGTTAAAAATAAGATTGCAACCATGTAAATGAAATAGGACCTTTGGTTATTACATTTTCTTTGGCTTGTTTTTAATAATCTGAGTTCTGCCACAGTGACAGTGATGCACTATTAAATAGCTGGGTTTCCCCAGAGTCATACACTGCCTATTTAGGTTCTATTAAAAACAGAAGAAAAATAACCACTCTTCATAGCTAGCCTTAGTGTTACACCCTTTCTGGGATTTCAGTTTTCCTTATTTAAGTATAGGATAATGAGAAGCACTGGAATGGGATTTCAAGGGAGGTAGCAGTCAAAGTATGGGTAGATATGTGTTGTCTGGTAATTCTCAGTATCAGCTGACAATTTGCTCAAGATAACTTAGTTCTTCCCAGAAAAATAATGATTTGTCTTTATCCTTCCTGCTGTCTCTAGAGAGAGCACTATAACTTCATAAGTATAAAGTTACATCTATTTTAATATATACATTTAGCAAAGAATAGCATTTTCAGGACATCCTGCTGCAGCATTATCTTATTTTTCAAGTTATTTCACCAAAATACTTTATGATGGAAAAAATGTTTCCAATCACAATTCAGACGTCCCTTATCCGTATTCAACAGCGTAGCTTTTCTAGTGTATGGGTAAAATCCTTAAACTGAATGTGGCACACATTTATTGTTTTCTTTGCTAGTACAGAGAAATAAAAATAGTTAAATGGATTCTGCTATGCTTCCAATTGTCAGAGAAAAATTAGAATCAAAACTTGTTAAGAAAATTAATAGACATTATTTCTTGGCCCTTGAGTGTTAAGGTTAGTCTTCATCTCTCATATTGTTTTACCCTCAGTTTGTAGAGCAGAGCTGCTACACTTAGTTCAAGTGTCATTTTAAAATTAACTTCCACAATGTGCAGCTCTTCCCATTATGGAGCTTGATTCCTTTGTAGGTTTTGTTTCTTTTCAGGCAGAGGAAGTAAATCTTGGTTCTTATGAAACAAACAGGACAGATAGACAGCATCAGTTTGGGGTTTGTTGGGGGGTTTTATCTTGTCTGAATAGCCACCCTGGAGAATATGATAAATTCCAACTCCCTTTCTTGTCCCATGGAAAAAGCACTGCAAGCTTCCTGAGCAGCACTTTGTGAAAGGCATGAATGTTGAACCATAATTCCATGGGGAGCAGCAGAATTGCTTCACTGCAGGGAGAATTAAATGAGACTAAGCAACCAATAGGTTAGCAAAAGGTGAGCACTAATGGATCGATAGATCAATTTAAGTGCCAAGTGTCCATAGGAGCTTTCAAGGGTGATAATGGATTCAAGTACCACTGTAGGGACAGAATTTAATTGTGCACTATAGCAGGGCTGTTTGAGCCTTTATATGACTGAATTATTACCATTTATGTAACAACTTGGACCTAAAACTTGACTCTGGGCTGAATTGTGGCACTTAAGGGAATCCAGGAGGAAATTATTTTACACATTCAACAAAATCAAATGTATTTTGCATTCCCAACATCCCCATTTTCCATCTTAAAAAAAAGAATTCCATCCCAGACTTATTCTAGAAAAACCATGCACTGGTGTAACCTCTGCTGGTGTCTTCCAGACAAGGAGAGAACAAGGAAGAAGCTTAATGATGAGTCCTAAGAGGTCAAGATCCATGGATTCAGTAAGGCAGAGGAGAGAACAATCGAGCCAAGGGAAGAAAAATAGGGACGGAGCAAGGCACCCTGACATAAACACTACTTGAATACTCGAGTTATGCCTAGTTACACCCCCATCAACCCATATGCGCGGACAGTTATTCCATGGGCAAATCCAGTTTTCCCTCCTCCTTCCAAGTAAATCAATAAATCTAAACTTTTGAGCAAGTGAGACAAATCTCCCAAGGCTTGCTGGCTTGATCTGCCACATAGTGACTATACCCCTGATACACAAGGCTTCTTAATCAGTATTTACTTCTCATATTTCCATTTTGAAATTAGAATGCGAGCACCATGTTCATAATGCAATGTTTCTGAAACCATTGAGCCAGTATCCTCATCCCAATTAAAATGCAGCAAACAGACTGGTTTTAACACTCAGTGGCATTCTTTTTATGGACTCCTATTCCTTCATAGACCACTTAGTTATAAATAATCCATGCACAGAGCAATTAGGCCTTTCCCTTGCTTTGTGGGTTACAGACTTTATGCCTATGCAAGTGCCATAAAATATTCTAAAGCGCTACAATGCAACAAAACACATCTAAATCTCTACATTAAGAGTCATTGAATAATTTCAATATTTAATTACTGTTCTTTTGTTATATCACTACAGTCTTCTGACAGAATCACAGTTACTGAGCCCAAAGAACTGCTGTTTGCTCTTCTCTTGCAGGAACGCTATTTATAACCTTTATACTTTAAACATAGAGTCAGGTTACACTGAATTATACAGTGTCAGTAGAGATGCATTAGGAGCAGTTGTTTGCAGCAACAGCTGTAGTCTTTGCCCTCCTCTATGAAGAAAAGATTCAATATTGCCTAGGGAATTACATTCAAGAATAGAAATGGAGTGAGAAAAATCTCTCAACAGTTTTCCAAAACAAATTTAGACTGGGAAAGACTGGGAAGAATATTAATCTGTTTGATTCATATACACTCTCTTTTAAGGTAAATTAATTATGCAGCAGAAGCATTTAGCATGAAAATACAAGTTTTGAAAAGTGAGTGTTAAGTGTAGTACAGGGAAATGAAACTGATAGAACTGATAAGGAAGAGATTGAAAGAGGTTAATTAGGAAGTGTCTGGGAGAGTGTAACCATTTGACAAAAAAATACGTAAGAGAAAGCACTGTGGGCTTTAACAGATTAGTAATGGTCTGCAATATTTATTATCCATTCACCTTTGAGATGACCTTTCTACCCCTCCACACACACACTCAATTTAGTCTCAACTATGAAAATGCAAATCAGCAAATGCAAGTGTTGGTTCTGAAGAAGTCACAAGCTAATTGTGTTATTTCAAAGTTTAGATTAACTGCCCTAGGAATGCAATGTGTTACTATAAACAATGGTTGAACAAGCCAAAGCTATCAACTGAACAGCTATCAGTACATTCTCCTCTGTCTCAGTCTTGCATGAGGGGAGAACATAAACCTTTGTTCTGAGGACCTCAGTCCCACTAGATTTATTAGTGCACCGAGAAAAATTCCCATTAGTAGGTCTAAGCAGATTCCATCACTGCAATGACTTTTTTCCCCAAGGAGAAAAGGCATAGACAATGTTTCACTCCAGCAGTCACTCCTTTAGTCCCATGGCTGAGGAGCAGTGCTCCTCTGTGTGCAAGGCTG
Organism: Formicarius rufipectus; assembly: GCA_013399695.1. NCBI lineage: Eukaryota > Metazoa > Chordata > Aves > Passeriformes > Formicariidae > Formicarius > Formicarius rufipectus. The sequence continues at coordinate 70,133 of VXAU01002555.1, forward strand.
GGAAACTAAACCCATGAGAAGACTGCCTTGAGGCCTCCCTGCCAATTTGCAATGGAATTCATGTGATAGCAAAGCCATTAGAAAATACCCAGCAATTTTATGCAAAACTGGAAGATTTAAAAATCTACATCAAAATTTAAAAATCTACATCAAAACCAAACAGGCATGGCTCTGAGTATCTGAGATGAAAAAGATGACTTCTGCCTCTCCTGATCCTCTATTTTGCTTAAGAGTCAACTTCAATAAGCAAGAGGAGGGAGAACTGGATGTTATTGTCATCACACAGTTAGAACACCGAGTCAGGTAGAGCCAGGTGTAAATTACAGAGCTCTTGGGTAAATCTGCAGTGCTCTGCTACTTCTGCAGCCAGTGGTTTACCTGTGAGTACATAATAAAGACACGCTGTGGTCAAGCTTCACATTTCACAAAGTTAGGAGCAGGGGTTTTTTTTCTCTCAAATATTCAAGTCCACCGCTTTATAGTTGGTCATGTCTGATCACTTGCTGGTGTTAATTTTTAATAATCATACTTTAGGCTTAATATAGAGTTCTAATAATGTAAAAGAGTCTACATTAGTAGGCTCTGTCACTTATTAATATCTTTTTTTCTAAAGTTGTTCCTTGGGTTCTTACTTTTCTGTGAAGTACTTCCCATTCACAAAACCACTGCAACAGAACATTCATAGCAATAGATTCTATGCAATAGCCATGTAATAGCTGTTTGAAGAAATACTTGGACCATTTAGGCACCTCATGAAACAACAGAGTGAAACACACTGTAATAGAATATGTGTCATTCAAGTAATTTCACAAAGTGGCTCAAAAACTGTAATTATTTCATGAAATTACTGCTTTCCAAATATGACCAACATAAATAAATTTGTCCTTTGGTGTGGTGCACCTCTTTGCTTCTTGGAGAACTTCGAATGCACTGTGGAATAGCAAATACACAAAATACTGCTAGAAAAATAAAAACATAAGGCAAAGTTCCATGGATAAAGTTTCCATCTTTTCCTTGTCCAGCACAACTTACCATACTCACACTGTTGACAGCTGGGAGCTCCTATTTCTGCAGTCCCTTCCTCAGGCACATCCATTTATTAAATAATCCTGCAAGAAACAGTAACTCAATCAAAAATAGCTTAACAATTACAGACAGAGCAAATAATGCTGATTTCAGCCTGGGCTGATCCATCACCAGATTGCCTCTGATTCCACTGATTTCTAAGCACTTGCTCTAAACATCTGCACTGAGACACCAGTTAATCACACCCACATTGGGCCATGTCCCAGCCTGCTGGTATTATTTGGCCGTGGATTTCAAAGCACCAGTGAGTGCTAGGAAAATAACACAGGGCAAGGATGGGTAAAGAGGAAAGGGGTTTCCTGCGAGACACGCTAAATAGCTGCCTGCTATTCCAGGAGCAACCTTAAGTTCATCAAGTTCTACAGGCACTGGTTTGTCTAGAGGACAGAAGAGAGGTGGGGAAACCACAAAATTTCCTGCAAGTCTCTCACTGTACATTTGTTGCAGGTTACACAGACTGACACAGGCAAACCTATCTTACAAGTATGTCAAAGCATTTATTCTCCTACCTTCTGTTGAACAAAACAAACTGTTACCCTGTACTGATAAAGTAAAATAAGTGTCATGTGAAAGGGCTAGGCAGCGGTGGAACTCGATGAGAAAATGACCTGTTAAAACTGTGGATGGGCAAGCCTCAGTTTAGGGTGGTTACCATTTGGTGGTGGGGGTAAACAAGGGGAACAGGACAGGCTGGAAGCAGCTTAATATTCGCCAAGCAATGGTACAGCTGGATTTACAGTATCATCAAAAGCAGAAACCTGATGTAAAAACAAAAACTCAGACTGGGTGGAAAGTTCAGGAGAAAGGACCTCTCTTTGCTGATAAATTAGCCTAAAATACAATTAGAGCAGTTCCACCAGGGAAGAACTTTAGCCACGTGGTGCCACCCACCAAGGAAATAATGCCCTGCAATGCAAAACTCCCTGAGCAGTTCTTATCAAATCAATTTGTGTAAAAGTAAATGACAGAATACTGTACTTTTAAAGGTAAGTATGAAGACAGTACTCATCTTCAGAGCACTTGTCAAACATTTGATATTTGTTTTGACAACAGAAAAGAACAAAACTACTGATTTCTAAGCAGTATTTACAATAAACACAAAGTGCCAGCAATATTATGTACATACTACACTTATAAGAGAAAACAAAATTATGAAGTTCTATTTTAATCCTTTTCCAGGATTATTTTTGCAGTGTTAGATCCTTAGTGACTGAAATATTAGTGGGAGGGAGACAGGGAAATTGCTATGTTCATGAAAGATTAAGGTCCTTGTTTAAAATGTTGCCATCTGCATTAATAAAATGTACCCCCACGTATTCTTTTATGGATATTTCCCATCCAAATGTGTACTTGTTCTTTATTTTAGGTTGGATTTATTTAGATTGTTTTTGTTCTTGGATTTATTATGTTTTAAAGGCTACAGAGTCATAAAAGGGTGAAATAGCTGTGACCGCAATTTTCCTCTTTTGATCTCATCTTTGGAGATTACAAAACTAACATGAACACTACTACAAGAAACTTTGATCCTGATGAGATCTCGAATCCAGGTTCTCCAGCTCCATCTTCTGGCACAGAAGTACCTAAGAAAAAAGTACTCAACAGCTAATTTTAACAGCCATAATGTCTTGAATACACGAACAGGATTCCAGCAAAAATGAGCTTATCATTCATAATAGATGAGAAGGTCTGGGTTGGTAGTTACTTTACTGAAAGGCAATAATTTTCTCTGCTCAATTCTCACACTTCTTCTAATCCCCAAAACATAACGTAGTAATCAGTCTCAAGGATGCTTTAACCTACAGGGACTAGATAAAAATCATTTTGGGATTATATTCAACATTGAAACAGACTCAAAATAAATCTTAAATCTCTTGGGATTCACTTATTCCAGATTTCATATGACATACATACAGTATTTGCACAGGAGCCATTCTAGTCTGCACCGGAATAACAGAACCTGCCCAAAACCTAATCCTTGACTCCTTGCAATTTAAAATTTCTCAAGATTATTAAGGGTTTAGCCACACAACTCCCTTTATCATGAGCACTAAGAACAAACCCCTGCAAACCTTATTCCTTCTTCCTCTGCTAAACTGCATATGTAGGTGCTGAATACTCTTCAACTATTCCAGTACTAAAACAATTCAGTGTTAAGCCAAAAATCTAAGTCACACTAAAAAGCAAATCGCTTTACCAAAGCTGCTTGAAAAAAAAAAAACACCTTCTTAAGTGTTACTTATGCTTCCTTTAAGATTAGGAAGTATTTTAAGCTGCTCCTGTTCTCACTAATACTGTTGGAAGACCTTGAGCTCCAAAAAAAAAAAAGCGATAAAGGGGATTGCTGTCAGTGCACAAACAGTTCCCACTGTGTGTAGCTTTCTGACACAGAACTACAGGAAACATTAATCTCCAGATTTTTCACAAACTGGGAAATCTGAATTATTACACATCACACTCTTGGAGGTTAACTTAGGAATTTAGATTTTTGCTTCTGGGTTTATTTGTGACATTTAATTATCTGTCATATTGCAATATGCTTCAGCAAATTGGTTATGCTGTGAGAGCTCTCAGCTGTGTGGAGCTACACCATTTGGTTAGGAGCCCTCCAAGATGTGCAGGAAGAGACATTTGAAACATCAAGTAAAGCTCATCCCATGGTTGCAACTCTCATTTTCCTGCCCAAATCCTTATGTGAGCTACTCAATCAGCTGTTGGAATGTAAGACAAGATGGAAATGACTCTTTTACCTGCCTTTCTAAAATTATTTGTGCTTTGAGGCTCTTGGGGAAAGAACATCCTTGAAGATCCCAACAAACAGCTGTTTCCAGGTTTATCCAGGTAGATGATCTATATTTTCTTGGTGAAGGCAATTTGTCTGTAAAAGTGAACACAGTGTTCTGCAGTTTCAGAACAGTATTTGAAGGGCAGGAAGGAAGAGAAAAGCTGAGAAGTTTCTGTTTGAATATATCTCCCATTACCTTCAAATTACAAAAAACCATGATTTTCTAATGATGGCTTCTTACTGCCTTGCAATGGAAGAGCTAGCATGGTAAGCAATTTTGAATCTAAAAAAAAAAATAAAAAATGCCACCAACAAAAAATTATGGAGAAGAGTAACAAAAACACACTAAGGGGGGAGATGTGTAAACCCCTCAGCAGAACTAAAAGGAACAGAGATCAAAAATTGACTTCCAACAAGTGCAGTACAGTCACACCAAATTCGAAGCTTTCACTCCTAGGCAGTCTCATTACAATTCCTCAAGTACCTGCAGGATGGAAGAGTGCTGAAATTATTAAGAGTTGGCTGCTGAGTTAACTATAATTTGACTTCAGTAATTTATAATTTAATTGACCATAACCAACTGTAAGAGACTTTGGTACAGTTTGACATACCCAGTGGATTATCCTGAGATAGGTTTAGCTGTGGCTTGATCGGATTTTTAAGGAGTTCCAGGATAACCTGGAATGATTTCAACTGCTTCTCAAGAATTCCATTCTACATTAAAAAACCCCAAAAAACAATAAATGAGGGATTAATGCAATTTTCTGTATAAATTGCATGTTGGTTGAAATTTCATCTTTTCTGACTAGCAAAAATGTTGGAAGTTAATGTCTATGTTGAAAAGTAAGTGTCCTGATTTTTACAATAAAAGTTAATTCCTTTTTTTTTTTTTTGGTCTTACAAATCCTGGGCTGGAGATCCAAATGGCTGAGGAAGCAAGGAATAGTCGATGCAAATGGTGGGTTAAATTAAAAGCAGAAAGTCACCTGCATCCTCGCAGTGCAAGAGACAAATCACACAAAAAAAACACATCTTGAGAAAAATATGACTTTGAGCTACAAAAGAGACCTTAATTACTACCCAGTCAGGCGGGCAAAACACTTGACTGTTAAACTATATACATGGTTTTTACAAGATTTTAGTCATATATTAGCTGCTACATATTTGAATATACATACTTGTAAAAAAAAAATACAACTGAAAAGAAAAACCTCAATCTTATCCCTGTATTTGAACAATGATATTTCTGAAATGAGAATTCAGAGCCCCAGCAAATTAAAATCATCTTTCTACCCCTGCTTTGATCAGGGCATTTGCCATATTCCCAACTTTGGGTTTCATTCAGCTGGAACTTGTTTGTGCAGTGATTTCCTTAACATTTTGGGATTTAAACCAGTCCCTGAAGAGATAGTTGACAAAACATTTACTGTGATGTCAGTGTTCAGAGCCTAATTATTTTTCCCCTCACCCAGTACCTAGAATCATCTATTCTTCACTATATTGCAAGCTCATTAAAAATGGAACCTTAATTAAGAATATTCAGACAACTGCATTTTGCCTTGCTGATGGCACCACTACAGCTGCTTGACTCATCCTTCAGACTCTAAATAAATAAATATATGAAATGCAGGGCAGGTTAAATGAGGGTACAATGGTTAGGATTGCTTATGAAGACTGAGTACACTCAGAACAGCCTTTTCCTAAGGAAGAGTTCCTAAAGGAACTGACTCTCAGAATTTAACGCTTGGCAGTATAAGTCACTGATTGCAGTTGGTGTTTTACAAATACAAACCAACACTTGCTCTGCCACATAAGTTCTCCTGCAGCCTCCATTATTGTTATATACTCCAGCACTTGATCATCTTGACTTGCTGTAAGTTTAAAATGCCCTAATAGAACTGAGAGAGTATTGCAGCAGCATTTGCCTACTGTCTCATTCCATAACAGCACAGTTCTGAGAAACAACTCCCATTTTATGGACAGGTCGTGGAGTCCCACAATACATTAACTGCTTTGTAGGGGAAATACCTTAAAAGTTGGTTGGAAAAGCGTATTATTCAGGATCTGCATCATCTCAGTGCCTTTTAGAGCTACCACTCCAGGTAACCCAAGCAAGAGGCTTGGTTTAGTTCATGTAATGGAAGCTACAATTATATGAAAATCCTGTTGTTCTGACAGGGTAAGACTTTCACACTCATCTTGCATAGGTGTCTATCATAAGGTGGAGTATAAAGTTATAGCAAAGACTGAAGTTCAGCTTTAAAATTTCTACTTTTAAGATCTTCTCACTACAGGCTTTATTGCTCAAAGAAGTGAATGTTAGAAGTGTTAATTGGAATGAAATAAAGAACTGTGTAACATCTCCCCTAACCTGATTTTTTAAAAGTTCAGGGTTTATTTTCTTTATGATCCCACTCAAAAATGCCATGTGAGAAGGAAGAGAAAAAGGTTGGCTGAAGAGTCATCTGAGACTAATATACCGGAAGCACTGATTTTCACATAATCACCAAGTTGGACAAGACCTTCAACGTCAGCCTCCAATCCAGCACTACCTTAATCACCCCTAAACCATAAACCCCAGCGACACATCCGGATGCCTCTTGACCATTTCCAGGGGTAGTGATTCCACCACCCCCTGGACTACGCATTCCAATGCCTGGCTGCTCTTTCACCGAAAAGAATTTTTTCTAATATCTAACCTGACCTTCCCCTGAAGATTCTCTTCCAAAATATAGTACCTTAACTCTTAATTACCAGTAAACAACCAGGAACTTAAAGTAACATCCTTCAACTTCATTGGAAACAACGTGTAATAGTCATGCAGAAAAAATTGTTAGCATAAATAAATAGTAAATAAAGAATATTGGTACTGCAGCTGTTCAGGACCACTGAGTGTGTGGTAAACCCTAATCTTACCTCTCCCCGCTTTAACAGCTTGTTTTCCATAGGTCATGAGGTGCTGGTATTTCTGCTTGTGGATTCTGGTAGACTGGCTGGGCACTGCACATGAAGGGTGATGTAACACCCTTTGTACTCTGGGTACGTCTGAATCACTGTGTGAACACCCTGGAAGGGATCTGCACATCCCCACAGGCCACTTGTCCAGGTTGTTCCTGCTCCAGCTGATCTCTGGAACTCCAAGCTAACAGGACAAGAGTTTCATTTCCCATCAAGTCTGTAGAAAGCACAGAAAAGGCAGAAGGACAAACAAGATCCATAAAAGGAGCAGTGTGGAGCCAAAAGCAGCAGAGTCAGCAGCTAACATTTCACTCCTTATGATATTCCAACTTGCAGAAGTTCCAGTTGAGTACCTGCTGAAAAGCAGAGGTTGTACTTCATTTGTGTGTCAAACCATAATAGCCACACTGCTGATGCTACTCCAAGAACAGGGGAAAACTCAGGGGTTAGTTAGGTTTTGAATAGTTTCCAGTTTCAGGCCTGAGAGAAAACAAAATGGAAAATATCACAGGTATTAGGACTTAAGAACAGAAATAGGGAAGAACACAAAGTCTTACACTGAGATTGTCTATTGCTTTTACAGCAGACTTCACAGACACAAATACATATTTTTCCCCATGAAGAAGAAAAAATGTCTTATAACTGCAAGGAGAGCCATAAAAACAAAGCAAACCTGATTCCTGTAAACAGAAACTGTTGTTTAAAAATTCAGTTTGGGGAGCATAAATATTTAATTGTCACGAGCACATCTTGGAAGCTCAGGTTTACTCCAAATGGTGTCAAGAGCAAACAAAACAGAAAAGCAGTCTCTTTTAGGAAGAAACACCTTGTGAGAAACTATTTTCCTGTAATTTTTCCACTATTTCAGCATATTTAGGTAGAAGAAAAAAATATTTTGAAGTAAAACTTGGTCTGCTTCTTGTAACTCCAAGTCATAACAACAACAGTGGTGGAGAGGGACAACGAACACTCCCTGTGTTTGAGTGACAGCAATGTTTTGATGCATACAATATTTCTTAAAAATGCTTTATTCACGCCAGGGATTGTTAGCATAACAAGCTGGTAACTTGGTATATGCTTAAGAAACAAAAGGAAACATTCAAAGTAGCAGGTCAAAACCCGTGTATGTCTTAAAAAAACATATATATGTATTTGAAAGTAGCAGGTACATGTAATCTATTTCCCAGTGCCTTGCCCCCAGCATCAGACTACTGGCCACAAACTCTGGAGTTGTCTGATTATTTGGTGAATGTAAAGTGAACTCTGATTGATAATATTGCTGGGGACTACTGATTATAAAATATACATCACCCAATTTTTAATCAATAGATTTTAATAGGAGCAATTTTAAACCCAAAATGAAAACTCTAATTTCCAGGAAATTTTAAGAAATGGCACTAATAAATAATTAAGACATTACACGCAGTTGAATGGCTAACAATTAATTTATATAATCACATAAACAGTTTATATATATGTGTAGCAATTACAAATGTTATCAGCTCAGCGAGTGTATCTAATTACAGTATCCAAGCATTGCTTTCCAAATAACACAAAATAATTTGTCTGATTAAATCTTTGTTTAAGGTAATATGCAACAGGCATGACTAAGACCTAAAATTGAGTATTAGCTTTGAAAGATAGAAAATAACTTATGACAAGTAGGAAGAGAGACTAAACACAGAAATACATGCCTATAGTTAACATTATGTTCATACTATAGACATTCATTTTCAATACGTTTACTTCAGAGAAAAATTAAATATTGTGAAAAACTCTGCTATTTAGAGCTTTTTTGAATGACCATGGTTCTGTCTGAAAACATAGACTGGAAACAGTCCTGCCTCTCAGAAATATTATTCCATTTCTACTTGGAGTTTTAGAAAAACATGATAAAAAATAAGGCTCCAATTTGGTTTCAACTCTTGTTACTCTAAGGAATTATTATTATAGTTTAATTTAAATAAATATCCCTCTAATTTGGGCACATTTTTTTTAAAAAAATAAGCTAAGGACTATTTTAAATCTGTCATTTTCAAGTGTGACATTCCAGATAGTTCAGCTCTGTGCAACACCTCAGGGCAATTTTTCATACACATTTTCTTAACTCACAAGAAATTTGTAAATTGTGTCTGCTGGACTGATTTAGACATGTGAGAAGCACACAGTCACCCCCTCAAACCTTGCGCTCACATTCTCTGCCCTCAGCAGTGACAAAAGTGGTTTTTCTGAGCAGGTTGTTCCCATTCCAACCACAACAAAGCAGTGTAAGTGGGAATCATTTCCTAAGAGGGAAACAACACTAAAATCAATCCGTCACCTCAACAACTCACGATGCCAAATCCAGGTCAGTTCCATCAGCGTTGTTCCCTGATTTGGAAGGTGAGGATCTTTTGGGATGTAAGGATCTTGTTGTGTAGGGCAGTGTAACACGGCTGAGGATAAAATGCTCTCACCACAGCTGCTTTGGGAGCTCCTTCTGACATTGCTTCTCCTTCATGGCCTATTGGATGGCATTTGCAAAGCAAAAATATAAAATGGACCACAAGATGGACTATTAAACTCCTTGGAAAGTAGTTTGGCTTCCTTAGGGCTTGGCTAATTAAAAATTCACTGCCTTGTATCATGAAAGGACTTGTCTCGGTCCAAGGCAGTACGAAATAAGAGAAAAGTGGGTTTCTTCCAGGGCAAAGACAGAAAAGTTTGTGTCAAACCCATGTGATCACTCTTTAGTCTGGAGAAGGATCTCGAGTGTATTTCTATACATGAATAACAGGGGAAAAAAAAATGCTCTTGAATGGCTCATGCTTTGTCCTGTGGTGAGTTTTCCTGACCCTGGGCCGAACTTGCCCAGACAATTTCCCAGAAAAGGGAAAACAGAGGGCAAAGGAACATATTAAAGAATGCAAGGCTCTGGAACAAGGGATCAAAGGCATATTTTACAGTATATAGAGAAACAAATATTTATCATCCTTGGTGGCCTAGAGACATTGAATTACAGATGGAAATAGAGCATCCAAACCAAGGGGAGGGATATGTGGCAATCTCCTTGAAGATCTAAGGTATTGATTTAACACAGGAATAGATATTAAGCTGACAGTTATACACAGTTGGAGATTTTATGATGGATACATGACCCCAGTGACGCATTCAACACTGTGGACTGCTTACAGATACCTCACAACAGAACTAACTCCACAAATTAGCTGCTACAAATCCTATGGCAAAAATCCCATAACTCATTTTCCTTTATCTTACAGAGATTATTTTCAACTTGTCCTACTTAAAAACTGAATTTCTTTCATGTTAAAAGGACATGGATTACAGGGTAAAATCTGCTCCTCGGTGAAATCAGCAAAGCTCACACAATCAGGTTGTTAGTTGCTAGCTTTAAAACTGTATTTAAGATCTATGAGACCATTATTTACAGATAACAAGCATAGAAACTCAGACTAAATGTTCATTTACAAACCTGAAGGAGTTTTTATACACCTGTCTTGCACTGCACTGACAACACCACCACACAAATAGTTACAAAACTGTGATATAGAAGAAAACCTACATTCACTGGCAAGAATAAATTTAGAAAACAGTAGTTTTTAGAAGCAAATTGAGGCATCCCATGCATCACAGAGGTTGTGGTGCACTTTGGTATGGCATAGCTAGAGATGGGTAGGGAGAAGTACAAATTCCATTTCAACAACCATTTCCTGTTGTGCTTTCATAGCCCCATGCTATCATTAGCTCTGCCATGCCCCAAGAGACTTCCAAGTCATCATTAGTTGGCAGTAAACAATCTGAATGCTACTTAAAATACCAAGTAGCTATCAACATAGTCCAAATGTTTTCAAGAGATTATTTGAAGATCACATGATAATGGCTGAGTGAACCTCTGGGTGGTTTTTCCACCTGACAGTGCAGCCACACGCTTTGCCAGCTGAGACATAACTCAGCCTGATGCTCCATTATCAACACACTGGGATAGCAAATATTTTAAAGTGGTCTGGATACTTTGCTGTGTAGGTTCCTGCCTCACTCTGTTCACAGTCATTCCTTTCAGGGAGAGGCATTTGCCATTTTGCCATAAACAGGGATTTTTATTTTGTCTTGCTGAGAGGTTTAAGAAATCTCTGCTGGCAACAGGGGACTGCAAACACAAACATACTGAAAAGCTCAGATACTGCAGAAAACCAGGCAGTTTGGTTGTCTCACTGCATTTAGCCTGAGACAGAGGTAATAAACTCCGAATTCTCTTGCAATTACCAAGCCAAAAGAAAGAAGTAATGGGACAAGAAATAGAACCGGTGCATTTTAACCTATTCTATGCAAGTGTTATCACTCTCCAGTCACATTGTATTTGGTTTAAACTTGAGTACTAAGCTGACTTTTTAGGTTACCAAAGACTACAATGACATTAAAACCTCTTCAGTCTTTCAGTCAGAGACACATTTAGTTGCTTCTCTTTCATCATGAAGAGAATTACTTAAGACTTTTGTTGGAAGTTTTTCTGCCAAATTGTTACAGCACACTAGTTCCTTCAATCCCCTGTTATTTGTTGTCCCTAAAGACCAGACTGCCAAGATCAAATGAAGCTTTTAGTAATATTCTTTACTGCATGGCTTGTGACTTAGAAAGGATAACAGTGGAGCTTATATGACTTGAACCTTAACTAGAATTTGCACAGAAGGAATTACATCCTAACAACATGCTTAATTTTCCAAATTGGATCTAACGTTCTGATTGCCACAGCTAGTGTTCAGCCATCAGACTCCAAGCACAACAATCAGAAATATCTGGAGCAACAAGTCACAATCCAGGAGCTTGAGGAAAAAGGAAAAAGAGAAATATGCAGAAGCACCAATGGAGAGCACAGCTCTCAGGAGACCCTTCCAAGTCCCTGGATTCCAGTAAGATTTCCAAACAAGTATTTTGCATAGAGCATGGAAAGATCGATCTTCACTTAGAGGGAAGACTGTATGACTTGATTCCCAAATTATATACAGCTGTGGCATAAGGGGCTAATAAAATACCTACTGACATTTTATTTAGAATTTTTCCTTTGAATTAGTAAATGTTCTAAATTAATTCCACAACGTTTAAATATCAGAGCATGAGCCAAACCAGTTGAAAGACACCCAACTTTGACAACTACACAAGCAAATCTTACAGGCAGGTCTCCAGCACTGCTGCCCCTACATCCCTCATAATGCCCCTAACAGAACTTTAACAGTTCAGTTGGTTTGTGTTACTGTGGGCATTGCTTTAGTCTATCCTCACTACCCAAATGGACTCTGCTGTGCAAACTCACACCAAATTAGTCCCTGCTGCCGTTTGCTGAAATAAAAGCCAAGAATGAAGCAAGCATTAGGAAGCACAAGGAAACAGGGGGACAGCAGTGGTCCCAGTGCTGGGATGCAGTCTCTAGTGGAAGCCACCTGGAGCACTGGACAGTTTCTTGTGGACATACCATTGGAGTGGAGTTACAGGGAAGGATTTGGCAGGAGGTACTTAAAAAACAACAAAATTTTTCAGCAATTAGTAAGGGGGGGATGAAGGCTGATACCACAGGTCCCTGGAGATGGAATCAACATTTTAGTGAGAATTAAAATAGGGCTAAGCCACAAAAGTCCCCAGGAAAAACAGACAAGACCCTTTGTGATATGTGGTACCACAAGGGAGCCAGTTTAAAGAGCAAGGAGGAGAACACATGATTAAATATGATCCCTAACAGAGAACCCAAGGCAATTGAAAGGAGGCGGCTATATCCCATGGCACTGACTGGGCAGAATAAGCAAGTAGAAAACTTGACCTACCCTCTCCCCACAGAGGTAGGAAAGATTACATGAGGAACTTTTTCCTTGCAGAAAATGCGACCTTGTGTTTATTTAGGAGTAACTTCTCATTCGTATTGAAATTGGTCAAGTAGCATTAAAAATGTAAAAGGAAAGGGTATAAAATCTGCATTTGGGATTATTAATTTTTAATCATTCCTTCTAAATGGCCAAACAAAAGCAAAAAACCTTGTCACACTCCTTGCTTTGAGGTGTAGAGCTGCATAAAACAAGCAACAGCGTAAACACAGGCTGCTGGGTGAAAACCCAGTGAAGATCTCAGAGAGGCTGACCCTGCAGGTCTTGCTCCTGTAGAGCCTCAGGTGTTTCTGAAGCCAGGGAGTGTGTAAGGACACTGAGATGTTCCTCTGCACGACTAAGCTCCCAGAGAGAAAGAGATGGTGAATAACAAAGAAACTTTAGAATGTTATGAGAGGAGTTCCTCTAAAATCCCTTTGTTCTGACTTGGCACTGTAATGGTTTTAGAAATAAATGCAACTCCAGCTTTTATTTTTCTATGACTTCTAATTTCTAAAACATCAGTGCTGGCTTTTGATCCAGACTCCACATCATTACAGAAAATTCAGCATCTAGATTGCATTGTTTTCTAATTACATCCTGGCTCTTTAGATCATTAAAGATTGGACATTGGGAAAAAATTCCTCACCAAATGGGTTGTCTCAGCATTTTCTGTTGCAGGAACTTCACTATGTACTCTAAAGTATTTGTTAAAGCAGTGAGGTTATCTGTGATGAGTTATGCAAATTATATCCAGCTACAAAACATTTGAAGTAAAATATGGGAATAAGCAGCTCCAAACCGCATTGGCACACAAGCTCACAAGGTCATTGTGTTAATTAGAGGGTCTCAAGACAACACTTATCTAGTGTCAGATTAAGAAATTTCCAAAACTTTCCAAAGAGAATGTGTTAATCAAGCGGGTTTTTTTCTTCCACTTCTAGAACCTCATTAATTTCATTTTGGGTTAAATTATAACCCTCCTCATGATTTACACTTTCAAAAAGTACTGTAAGACAAGTTTAGACTTCAGATTAAAAAGAAAAACAAAAAAACTTCACTATTGGGTTTTTTTCACCTCAATCAACTTCAGGAAAAAAATACTGATGTAAACAAAGGTTTTATCTCTTCAAACTATGCAAAGACAGACACATTTGGTATTAAAACAATTATAATAATTCACATCCAATAGTTTTTGTCTTTCCCGCAGCTGTAAAAGACAAAGTGTGATTTTTTTTCCCACTGCCGTATAAAAGTTTTAATGGCTATTTTCAAATCTGATTTCTGATGACCACAGATTTAGGATAAACTAACACAGCAGTGTAAGTAACTGTAGCTGTTTCTCTACAGACCAATAAGGAGCCATGATCATTAACAATAAACTATAACCACCAACGATAAACATTTAATGACAGTCATAAAAAGAATTGGCCATTGTGAAGCTTACCAAATTTAAGACAATTTCACATTAAATGGGCGGTTATGCATTTAAGATGACAGTATTTCACTGCAGGACAGCAAAAGATAAAACAGCCATGATCTTACAATTCTCTTTAAAAAGACCCTTTCTGAACCTGAGCATTCTGCTTTCCTTCTGCACCTTCTCCAGGGGATCATCTTTTCTTGCACAAGCATGCAATGTACACTACACTGGCAGAAACAATGTGCAAGTGGAGCAAAACAGGTCCATTTAAAACAGCCAGTTTTGCAAGTAGGTGAAACTATGACTGATGCTCTGACAGAGGAGCAGTTCTGCTTGTTTCTGAATGGTTCTCAATCCAAGAAATTCCTTCTCTGTTTTCTGTCTGCAAAAGGCAAGGACCAGATGGTTGGCAGCTGATTGTTTTTCTTTACACATGTTTGCACTGAACAGTAACTAAGCTGGCTCTGGGTACATCACAATCAGACCAAGGATTCAGATTCAGGACAGGCCTTAATCATTTGTCAGCCCCCATCATCTGAACATCCCACAGTTATCTGGGAGATTAAGTTCCTTGCTCAATTGCACTAAGAAGATGGTACATCACTGTTTAACACAGATCTCAAGTTTGCAACTGGTAAGTTCAAAACAGGGTCAGGAGAGGCATCAGAACAAACACACTGCAAACAGAACTTGGATCTTGAAGGGTAAACTTGGTAAAGTTGGCTGAGTTTTTTACACCTAGCAAAGACTAGCATGGTGCCAGGTTGCATTAATTATCCTGAATAAGCTCGTGAATCTCTCTTGGTAAACAATCTTTTTCCTTTTTAAAGGGAAAATGGAAATGAGTTACATTTTAACCTTAACCTTTAAGCCAAAAGATAGCATAACGAGAAAAAAATTGGATACATCCAATTCATCAATACAGTCACCATTGGATCATATATGTATATTGATTTAAGGTTTCAAATGATTTTTTTTAAAGTCTTCAAGCAGTTGTTTCTACCAACAGCTAAAAACCATCATTCAAAAAGTAGTTTCAGAAAGGGCAGCTCAACAAAGTTGGTTTATTTTTCTGAAATCCACTGGATGAAACTGAATTTCAAGGGCAGAACATAGTTTTACGTCACAGTTTCAAAGCTGTGATTAATTCTTTGGACTTCTGTGGAAATGAACAAAAATAAAAAATAAAAATAAATACAAAGTTACATCCAAATATATAGAAAAGAATGAAGACTACTTAAATGGAATAGTTAATTTCAGTCATACCAATCTTCAAATAAATGACAAGAAGAGGAGACAGAAAGTAAGGGTTAACATTAATCTATATTTAAAGTCAAGGCAGAACTGAAATGAGTGTTAATTACCATTTAACATTTTTTCCTGTTCAAAATCCCAAGAGATCCTCCTAACTCAATTGAAGTGCTATAAAGTACTAAACTCCCTAACATGTCAAAATCTTTTCATTTGACTGCTGTAGTATTACTCTTAAAAATAATTAGCACCTCTTAAACTCAGCCATAATTAAGGATCTGCTATCATGTTAGCAAGGTCTTGAAGTATTTTTGAGCCTTCCTGATCCCTTGTAGCTATTTGGCACCAGACTCATCAAATGTCAAATCACAGGTAATGAAGTGCAGACACCATAGAAAGCTGGTACCAGTTAACATGCTTTGCTCCACAGCAAACCAAATTTATCTTAATAAACCTGATCTTGTGCTCCTTTGAAGGGGAAGGAAAACAAAACGTAAACCCAGTAACATGAAAACCGGACTGTGATATTCCCAACTGAATTTAAGCCTTGAAATCATAAGAGATTTTTACTTTCCAAAGCAAAAATAGTTGAGTTATAAGGAAAAAAAAGCCAAAAAAACAAACAAACAAAAAACAAAAAAAACCAAACAAAAAACCCCCAAACAAACAAAAAACCAAAACAACAAAAACACAAAACAAAAAAAACCAACAAAAACAACAACAAAAAAAACCCAAAAACAAAAAAAACCACGTTTTTTGTTGTTGCTTTTTTTTTTCCTTGTCCTCACACTTTAAGATCCCCATGTTCCAGAACAATCTGGAGTAAATAACAGAAAGCTGAAGATTACAGAACTGAGGTGAAATTCCTTTTCTACATGGACCCAGCGGGCTCATTTGTCAAGGACACTCTCGTGGTGGTGCAGTGCTTGGCAGTAATATGTATCTGCAAAATTCCAGCAGAGTAAATAGCTGGAATAAGTGTCAAGAAAACTCAGTTATCTGCTGTACTAATAACCACAAGTCTGTACACACCATGCTGAGAAACCCTCCAGAAGGAGCAATGTCATTACCTTCAAATTTCAGGTTGGCTTGATGAGCTGTTTATTCCAATTAACACAGAAGGAAATTGCTGGGTAACTACCACCTTCATTTAGAAAGTCTCTCTAATGTTCACCTTTCCATGAGCTCTACAACAGACTTTTTTTTTTTGAGGCTCACAACACAAAGCAATATTAAATTACACACAGCAACTAAAAATTCCATCTGCTCATGCTGTAAATCATAGATCAAAATTTCTAAGGAACTTTCACATATCCAAAAGTAAAACACTTCAAATTGCCTCCGATCAGAGTGTAAGATAGATTTTGATTTTACAACAGGATGCCAGAACTCTGCTTTTATCTTGAAGGCCTATATCCCTGGTCATAATGCAGCTAAGTCAATGACCACAACACTACAAAAACGGTGTCTTCCTGCCAGTAGCTTGAAATGGTCACTTCTGTCCTTCTCAATACTTGTTTCTCTAAGGGTTAGTGAAACTGGTGGTACATACCGTGCACAACATATTCAATTATTTCAATTTCAGTAAATTAGTACACTCTTGTGAGCAAAAAGAATTGTGCTGTTCTTGACCTTTCATAACTACATGGTGATTACCTGGATTTTTCAGGCTACACTTCACGTATTGTTTGTACAATGTCTAGCAACAATACCATAATGGTATAATACAAGATAAACAGAGAAATATTCATGTTTTTAAGCCTTGCACTCAAGGAAGGAAATGCCAGACTGCTGTGTAATTGTAATTAAGTCACTTTGTGTACTTGGGACTATGATACAAACTACTCAGGTGAATAGCATTAAATAAACACAAGGCTGAGGATTGCAATTATCTTTCTATAAGGACACATTTGTATTTGACTTTCTGAAAACTCTATATGACTATAGAAAGGTAGATGTCAAATTCACCTGATGTCAAATGGTCAGAGAATGAACCCATCCGTGTCCTTTAAAGATAGTAACTGTGCATTAGATTCTAAGGTGCACACAATGTCTACAACATCAAGAGGGAAACCAGCCTTTTTGCCATTTCTAAACAAAAAGTCACCAGAGGTGAAGTGGGTTCAAGCAGCTTTCACCAGCTGTGGCAGTCACAGCATCCAACATTGCCACAATTCTCAGCTAGCCACTCATAAAAATTACTGGAGAACACTGAACTCTGTTTGAAAAGGAATCCAAGAAATATATTTTTGAAGTACTTTTTAAGAAATCTGCTCCTGAACCGGGTTATTTTCAAGTGGATTGAGGCTGGAGTAAACAAAATAGGATATTGAACATGTATTTTTTTCAGGGTTAAACTCAAAACACCAATTCAGAAGCACAATTTTTTTTTTTTTTTGCATTTGTGGCCTTGCACTTGCACAGAACCCCGTGTACATGTGCAAGCTTTGTTATATGCACTGCACATCCTATACAAAGAGTAAGACTATAAAACTATTAGTACCTTTAGTTCTTTGAAAGCTGTTTGGTTATGGACAGTGCTCAGCTACTGTTTCATACGTGCCCTCAAAGCTTGTTACATTGGCTTGTGCTCCCAACAGGCATCCCAGAGAGTTGAAGTCAACAGCAAGAGGTGGGATAATCAGAGGACAACAACGGTATTATTGGCACATAAGGAATTAGTGAAATGTTGAGTGCCTAAAGGAGCTAAGAAATGCACCTTGTTATCTACTGCAACTTCCACACTGAGGCTTTTTAATAGAAACTGCAATTTAAACTTCTAAATTTTTAAGTCTTCTCAATGTGAAATCCTCAGTCTCCTTCTCCCAGGTAATTAACCAAGACAGTTCCCTACTAAGATATTTATAATGTGGCAGTTCCTTTTTTACATTGTGTCTTGCCATCAAACATACTGGCTGCATAAATACCTGAACTAAAGGTATCTTTTCACCACTATTTGGAAACTGTTACAAAAAAACATGCCTTTCCTCCCTCCCCCCCCCGTCCAAACTTTTGTGGCAATATCTTATGGGAATAGAATGAGTATTGAGTAAGATTTGACACTGCATGCAAAATAAAGCATGCATCTAGACAGTAAACCCTGGATCCCAGCCTTGAAATCCTATTTTATACTCATTTCTTTGGCTTGCAGAAGACATTAAGACAGCCTGCAGCTTACTAGAAATAAAACATTGCTATTGACAATCCTAGTTTAAGCAGATGTTCTGCAGATGCAAAGGAAGATTTAGGATGTTCCCTGGACAAGCAGCCTGAAAATTACACTCAGAGATGAATAAGCATCAATACAAAGCACACAGTTGCTAGTCTTGTATTTCTATATAACAGATAATGAAAAACCATCTGTCCATTGTGGTAATTTGCCAAGCAGCCAGTCTAGCATACCATTTTACTATCTGTAAAAAATATTCTACTAATAAACAGGGGTTCTTAACTGTTTTCATCCTGTCTGCATACGCTGAATAAAAACTGCATTGCACGCCCCGTTACTGTTAAGGTTGGTCATGTACATTAAATTAGTTCCTGCAAGTACAAGTGTGTTCCTCTTTTTGATTTGGAGAACAAAGTGAGCTTAACATTGAAAAGTAATGTTAACCCTTCATCTGCAGGAATTTTGCCATTTAAGTGTAATATTCCTTTGGTCTTTTTCTTATCAATATCCCATGCTCTCAACATCCAATTGTCTTTCAAGTGTCAAAAGCCAGTGGGTATTAAGATAAATTGTACTCAGTACTACTTCAGTCCAACAAATAACATCAGGAATATACTTGCAATTAAAATTCACACACTGGAATATTTTAAATGAACACATTTTAGTATCAGTAGAAGCACATGTCAATGATGAAAATCACACAAAGACATGGCACTCTATGCTGTGTTACACAAATAGATGCAGCAAAGGTCAAAGCTTATCTCAATCTCATAATAATGCAGTCTGCAGGGAATGATTAATTTACAGGGTGCTTTCTTACATTGCTGACCAAAACACTTAAAGATGTTTTACTCAGGAATTCTTTTTACATTCTGCAGGAAGAAATCACTCTAAAGGTTTTCAGTTTCTAGTTTGGAGACTGGGGGAGAGGAGAAGGGGGAGTTCTTTCATTTATATTAGTCTAATAGTAACACCAAGCTAAAAGTAACCATTAAAAACACTGAATTGCCTAAAATGTGGTTAAGTGTTGGGGTTTAGGCATGAGATTTCCATGCCCAACAGTTGCCTTATGTTACTACAGCAGAAGCATCTGACCCATTTCCATAAACTAAGCAGTACTGGAAGGATTCCAGTTGCACTACACAATTCCCTACACAGGACAACAATTCAGATCTACTGCATGTTTCTGAGTTACTGAAGGCCTGTGCTGTGCATTTGGAGCGCCATCCAGTGCAGGGAGGTTATGAAGTTGGCATCAAAAAGCCAGGGTGCTAACTTGTGTCCCACATGTTGGTGGGAAGTTGGGTAATTGAATTCTGGTCCTGTAAATACAATCTTCTCTGTACACTGATGCTGCTGTGCTTTCTTCTGCCTGCCAAGAAGAACAATGTAATTTCTTGGCTTTGTGAGAAAAATACCTTTTGAGAGCTGGTGTTCAGAGCAGTCCATGCCACGTTATGCATATATATATTTCACATATGTTAAGTTTTAAATACACATTAAACACAGGTAATTCTAAGAAGAGTGGGTTTCTGGCATAAGCCTCAAGGAAGCAGATCTCTAAACAACAGAATGAGATGTTGGTGTTCTTTCAAATCTAAGGGAGATTATGCCTTACCTTCCCATGTCTAATATATTGTCATTTTGATTTGGAAGCTAAGTAGAGGTCCTGGGAGTCAGGTGGGGTGACACTGTACAGAGGACAGAAAATAACACAATACAGAAATAGTATTTATGTCAGGAGTTGTATTTTACAAAGGGTTAGTTTGACCCTACAGGAACTTGGTCTTTCATCTGGAATTTTAACCCAATTCCAGCTTCAAAGCCTTGACCTTATTTTACCCTGTATTTGCAAGGAAGGTGTAGGCTTCTGGGGTTGTTTCCCAGGATCTTGAACAGCATAATCTTCATGTGATCCAGTAGTCTCTAAAACTCGTTGCTCGCTGCTCACACACAAGTCAGAAAAACACTTTTGTGCCTCGCATTGCCTTTCATGGGAGAAATTTGCACACAGGTAAGCACTTTTCTCCTGTCCCTGGAAGTCATTTGCCATTACAACCTCAAGTGTTGCTCACAAGATGCAGAACTAGACCAGCTGCTGCAGTATCAGTGTCATTCAAACTACCACAGATATAGTTGTCTTTATGTCAAGTACCTTTACACACAGAATTAAACACTGGCAATTTCAGGGGAAGGTGAAAGTGCTGTGCAGTAGTTAATGTTGACAACAGTTGCTATAAGGTCATTTGGAGCCATTCATTAGTTGTTTGCTTTAACAGACAGTCATTATTATTGGCAGAAAGCAGTGTTATTGTCAGAAAGCATTAAAAGGGTGTCATTTGTCAATATCTGGAGAGCTCAGGCCCAGAGAACTCCATCTTTGAAAGCAAATGGGAAAAAAATAGCATGAATACCCTGGTGTGGTTTTATCTGCACCTCCTGCTACTGCCACGGAGGATTCTTTAGGCAATCTCTATCAGCCCACTACTCCCTCTATCCAGGGGAATAAAGACAGAGCATGCAGAATGATTTCATACTTAACTTTAGTTTCTATGGTTCAGCTATGAGTTTTTCCAGATAAAAGCATCTCTTTTGTTTACCTGTCCACTTGTCATGCATATTTAGAGTTAACTCATTTTCTGAAGACCGATACTTAGATATTGTTACTATATAAATGAATTTTTATCTGTTTACCCTGCACTAGTACAGGGAAAACTATATTAGTCGAAATCCCCTTTTTTTGTTCCAAATACATAAGCAAATGGTAACCATAACCCTCAGAAGGTGGTGGAAGAAAAGTACAGATCATACTTGCATTTCTTTGTATTTTTCCTTTAAGGCATTCCAAATAATCACTTTTTCTCTTTAATGCTGTCAAGCTACATTAAAAGCATTGTTTAGCCTCCACAAGCCTACATTCTAATAAATGTCAAGTCTCCAGTTACTAGATATTTGAATATTCATACCAAGAATCTTTAGTAACAGTAAAACACATTGCAGATGCGTGCTGTTGTACTATCGAGATAAATCACTAGGGTCAACTATTCCCAGTCTTATTAAAGCTGATTTTCTTACCAAACCTCAATAAAATGACTTTTTAATATGGGCACAATTGCACTATTGATTTAAAGTTGCTATTTAATAATTTCCAGAATACACAGAAGCAACATTAGTCTTTCCATGACACCATTCCTTCTCCAGCTTCTTCCCTTCACCTCAAGCACTCCAAAGGTATTCCCACTCATTTCTCCAGGTTCTTTTCCCAGCAGGGGGCCACATTTCCCACTGGAAAGGAAGCTTTTAAGCTTAGTAATGGGTTCAGCAGAAACACATTCAAAGGGTGGTACTAATCACTCAGTCAGGTGTTCAGAGCTTAAGTCCTCAAAGGAAAAGAAAACATCAGTCCTATAACCTCATAGAAAGAAGTTAAGAATTTGCCAGATAGCCTCTTCCTTCCCACCTGGGGAGGCAGAAATGGCATATATTCCAGAAATAAAAAACAAACAGCAAATTTCTTATCAAGTTATCTTCTCCTCTCATCATCAGCTGATAAAATAAGAGCTTTTCAAGGACACAGAATCAGTAAAGGAGTCAAAGACTGGTACTATATGTTTGCTTCCATCTCTGTCCCTAGCACAGAAAAAGTGGGAAGCAATAAGGTAGGAACAATGACAGGCGAAAGGCAATGGGTTGTAGGACAGCACCTGCTTTGTCTTGTATTCTGTTCTCAGCACCTAGCTCTGCATCTCCAAATACGATGTCCCAACCCTTTTCTGTAACAAAGAAATTGAGCACATTAGTACAGCCCACTTCACCCTCTTGTCCTTCCTTTGACTGTGTGCTGTAGGCGTTTAGATCTCCATGAGAGGTTCAAAAACAAAGCCAGTGTAATACCACAGGATGAGAATTGAAAAGCAACAAAATGGAAATTGGCAACAGCAGAAATGTCCATGCAAGCCTTCTGTCTTCAGGGCCGCTCACAGCTTTGAGTACTAATTTTGACCTTGACCATCATTTTCTCCCCTATTTTAACAGTTTTCCTTTTTATTCAATTCATTAACAATGAAACTGAATTTAATTAATTTGCACAGTGAAAGAGAGCAACATCTTTTCACTTCAGAGGTTTACACGTTCTTAAGGGACTTGTTTGTGAATCAGAGGAAGAGGTGGTTATTGTGTTACAAAAGCAATAAAACATGCAATTTACACCAACATTATCTGAGAACATTATCCATGGAAGAATGAGTCTGATTAGCTAACAGCAGCAGGTAGGTTTATGATTGCAAGTTTTATGACTATCTGATAATATAAGGCGTTATTTGTTCCTCAAAAGGAAGCCACAGCATATAATACATTTGCTGAGCTTACTGGTGTCAACCCTATAAATCACTCAAGTTGCCCCTTCAGAAATAATATCTGCATGATATTGTTAAAAACTTACTGTGTGCTAATCAAGTACTTGAGATTATTGCCAATTTTCAATATATAGTCAAAGAACTTTGTTATAGTCAAAGGCATTTATTCCTGATAAAAATATAATATCAGTTACTGACACTTAATGATTGTAATCAACCTGGTACAAATTATTTCTTATATTTAAAATCAGTAAATGATGACAACCTTTGGAGATGTGCTTCAGTTACACTAAAAGATGTAATAATACAAGATACACCTTAACACCTTTTTCTTGCACTTGCCTGGTTGGGGAGGGGGGAGAAAAAAAATCTTCATGTACTTTACGTACTAGTCTTTCCTCATCTTTTGGGCAGACTGAATTATTCACTTCCTTCCATGCGTTTCTCAGTCTTTGGTTCAGGCTTTCTTGTGCTGATTCTGTCACAAGCAAATATCGATGGCATGCCCCAGTCACACTGGCACTGAAGTGAAACCTCGAGGCACTACATCCTGGCACCGTCATCCAGTTGCTGTTCTCGATTGCAAGCACTCAAATATGAAATAGCTATCCAGCTACAGAAGTGTGATGGGATCTGTCATATGCTTTGTTTGGGAAGCTGATGTTTGAAAACCTATTCAAAATAATTACTGGAAAAACAAGACATAATCTATCTTCATTACTTACAAGGTTTCTATTACTACAGTAGCTGAGTAACCAGCTGTCTCTGTCATCACTATAGTCCACAACTCCTCTTGGGCAGTAAAGGATGTACAACAGAGTGAAAGGTGTCAGGAGAGCCAAGGATTTACATAAGCACATACAAACAGGCCAAGCTAAAGCAGAGTTATCCCAAGATCAAGACATGAATTGTGGAAACAGTTTTTATAATACAAAAAATGAAGTCTCCAATATTATGACTGTCCAGTAGAGCTAATCCTACTCAGCTTATTCTTTATGTAACAGATTTAGCCCTTGAACATTTTGTCATACAGCACTCCTGCACAGAATTACCCAACCAAAAATTATTGGTTCCTAAGGACAAAATAGTCCTACAGGAGCAGTATTTGTTGCTACTGTTTTTATCATGACTACTTTTAAAAGCTGATAATTAAGGAAGAGCAATTATTATTTTCATGACATTTCAAAGCTATGACAAGAAAGAGTTTGACACCAGAGAAAGAAAATTCAGTGCAGCAGCATGTGTAAGAAGCAGCTGTTGGACTTGAGTTTATATCAAGAAAAAATTAGGCAGAACACAGCTGAATAGATTGTGGCAGATCAGTATTATCCAAGCACAAGAGAAAAGCAGTGTAAAAAATTAAGCCAGTAGCTAATTCAGTAGAAATAACCTTTTCTAGGTGTGTGGTCTGAAGTTTCATTAAGGCACATGTTCCCAGACTGTTTGCAGTGGAGATGCAGGTACCCAGGCTGCAGGTGCTCCACAGACAGCTCATTAGTCACACAGTGCTCACTTCACCAGGCTCCTTCCAGCAGACAAACACCACTGCCATACAGCACAAAGTATGGAAAGGTGTGTTAATTATGTTACATTTGTTTGTAACCTTCAGGATTACAGAGAGGTCACAGAACTGTGAGCATCTAAGGATGTCCTCAGTGAGACAGTGCAAGTTTTAATAGAACAGCTTCTATTTAAAACAAAGCCCATGCTGGACAAATATTAAGCATCACTACTTACAGCTGCTCCCTTTGCCTCATGTAAAGTTATCACTTCAGCCATCTGCAAGCACCTGTTCACTCCACCTGCTTCCCTCCTATCCCACTTGCATTAACTGCTCATCTCCTAAAACAGACACCATTCCTATCATCTTTGCTTAGTACCAGCCCAACAGAAACACAAATAACAAAACCAACAAAATAACTTCCTGGAACTTTTACAACGATTGCAACACTTATATTTGTCACTGCATAATGATTGTCCTAGTTTCATCTTTTCATCATTTGTTATTCAGAAGGCAGTAAGAGCGCAGATAGGCTGGAGAAGAAAAGTCTATTGAAAATGTTATAATTGACATGTGAAAGCAGCTCTGAGGAAGACACTAGACAACTAGCAAATTCCTGTACCACGAGCCATAGAATAGGGAGAGAGGAGATCTTCATGGCATTTTCCTCCCCCCACCACCATGCAGCACCAATAAGGAAGAAGAATTTGCAAAAAAGAGAAGGTGCTAAAAAATAAATGACTGGTGCATAACTGTGGGGTCTGGGGCAACAAGTGCACAACAAATGCGCTTGCCATGCTGCCTGAACTGCAGTCACATCGTGCACCATCACCCACCAGCCTCTGTTTGCTTCACTGAGCAATAAAATGAGCAACAACCAGCAGTGACCAAAGACACACAGCTGGGACTAAGAAGCAAGAAGCAGTTTTACCTCCAAAATTCTCTGGGTCTTAACACACTAATCCATCGATTAATTGGCAGTTTGAAAGAGCTGCGCAGACACCAGACTTCTGTCTGAATTAAGACCCCCTGAGAGCTGTTTCTCCTGTGTCTGTGGGTCAGCAAACCACCCGTTAAACCGCTAACAAAAAACAATTAGCCCATAGCTGCAGCAACTAGCATGTTATCTGGTCTGTTTACAAATCCTTGAAACTTCTACATTTTCCAGTTAGTGGTTTGGATTGTTTCTCCCTTCTAGCAGTAAGAAGAGAAAAAACTTGTTTAATAACTGGGTCTCAGTTTTTCCACTGATTGTGTCACTCAGCTGTCTCTAGGCCACTGTTACAAGGTACAAAACCTTGTCTTAATAAACCAATTGCTTCCTAAATCAGACTGTTTTCTCCTTTAGCTAATACTCCATACTGCAAGCTCAGATTCATGGATCCTGTTGTAAAGATGCTGCAGATGAGTACACTTAATAGTTAACAACCCAAAAGCTAACTCTAATTTAAATTACTCCAATATTATACACACCTTCTCCCTGAGGAAATGTACATTACCTGTGAAAGACTGCTTTTAAGTCTTGGTTTAGTCACCGAGACGCCTACTCTGAAAAAAAAAAAGTATTATAGCTTCTACAATTTTACATTTTATTCATGGTTACATTCAAACAAAAAGAATTATTTTAAAGCCAGATTAAATATTTTAACAGGAGCATTTTCTGAAATAGCACTGGAACATCAAAATACTTAGGGCCCATGCAAATGTTGCCCTTTGCTCACAGCAGATAAGCAAAGACTACATGATGGTATATTAAATAGTCATGTACACATTCCTCAGGCCAGTTTGATATATCTCCTCTTGGTAAGTCTAATTTCAATGCCTTAATTCCTCCTGAAACCATGACTCCCTGCAGCTCTGCCCCAAGCAAGGAAGGCACTTAGTGGAACTCAGAACACACAACGCTGCCAGCCAGGATTTCCCTGTGCCACCACCAGAGACCTGGCCAAGGAACTGCTCCTCCCACGGTCCTGGAGGGAGCTCTGCTACAGGGATGGCTGAGGGTATGATATCCTACAGTCTATCCTGCGTGGATAACAGGAATTAAGGTCTGGGGGATCTGCACTAGGTGGTACAGTCACCACTGGAAACGCCTATCACAATCCTCCCTGGAGCTCCGTGACACACACCATCAACACCACCAGAATGGCCAGCAACTGTACAACTTGGGCTTTTGTCACCCTTCAGAAACAGCCTTGCTTTGAAGACACATTTTCATGCTGTCACCACAGCAGCTTAAGGAAAACAGCATGTCTTGTGTCTGCCTTGGCTTGTGCACCTTCAACCTCCGGTGTTGGGCTGACTGCTTTCCACATCTGCTGCTGCTTAGACTGACCTCGGGTTACACAGGTCTTGGCAGTGCATCTACCCACAGCATTTCTACAAAGTCAACACCCCAAAATACCCATTGGCCTCTACAGCTCCTGAGGGAGACTTCCATGAAACTAAAAAGAACCTCTGAGAAGGCAGAGAACACAATGAATTTGTCAATGTGATTATGATTGATAGAAATGTAGCTTCTAGTTTTATATTTACTTACATTTTTTGTTTCAGATGAAGTATTCTACACTTAGTGCAACAAAGTTGACTGCCATTACCTGTACCCAAGAACATTTTTGCAGCCATTTTATTCATTTCCAGTCCAGCATTTGAGAACAAAATCCACTTAGAGAACTTTTGCTTGCATAGGAAGGTCATGGATTGGTATCTTTTAAAGCACTGTTTCAAGAGTGAAATCATCTATTGCAGCACATTTGTGTAAAAGCTGCAGCAGAACCACAAAAATATCCCAGAAGGTAAAAATCAATTTAAATCCTGACCCCCTGTAAATAAGACAGAATGACAGATCAGTTGGAGTTTGACATTTCTGGCTGAAAAGGAGCTTAAGAAACACACGGCATAGTAATGACACAGGAGGGAAGAAAAGGAATCAACACAGTACTGAAAGTGCTAAAACAGCAGAACTAAAAAGCAGTTCAGCGATGACATTCTGTAACATCCTCACCCAATTTTGACAGACACTGTGTTGTCTACTTGAAAAACACAACCCTTGCAAGAGGGGTCCTGTCGCAGCTCCGCAGCCCAAGCCTTCTGTTCAGAAAATTCTGGTCTGAATTCCAACCCAATAACCTATTGCTGGGACTGGCTACAGCAAACGTGCATGCCGCACTCAGACAATCATGCTATTGAGTGTTTGAGTGAAGCATTTTCGTGGTCCATCTGCACTACTGAATACCAGGGCCTTAGGGTGGGAAAGCTCTCGCTACAGGGAGTGCAGTGGCTGATCCCATTCCCATGCAAGCCAACCATCACCTCATCCCCACATCATGTGCAAAGAGAAAACTCTTTCAATACTGTCCTGAATGCACATGACAGCACAAATGAAGTGCCTTCAGCTTTACAGTATCCATTACAATTAATTATCCTCAAGTCCTCAGCATCAACTGTGAAAAAGCCTTTCTTTCTGATTAAATGGACCTCCATCAAAATTATACAGCCACCTGAACTGACTGCAAATGAACCCAAATACTCACTGACATTTTGTTACAAACCAAGGCCTTTCTCTATGAAGTTGTTTGACACAGGATTTTACTGCCCTGAATTTCTTCTCTAACAGATAGCAGCATGTTTTTACCAGGAGTATAGCTAAGAAAGTGTGTTTGTTGTATGATGTTTGAAGAGATAAGGCCACAAAGACAAAAGGCAACAATTTATATGAATTTTTTGCCTTTATAAAATTGGCAGAGCTACTTCACAATCATTCCAAAAATCTTATTCAGTGTCAATTAGACTGCCCATTACGCTAAATATTATAAACCAAAAAATGAATCAAAAATGTCCCAGAACCACTGATAACGCATAAAGAAAAAAAGTCCAAGTACACTACATGCTAGAAACGTGTAAGTGGAAGGGACAAATCATTTTAGTCTGAACAACCTGCTTAAAGACTATAAATTCTTCTATTTAGAAGGTTACTGAGTTGGACAAAAGCTCAAAACCTTGTAATGAATTCCTTCTCCCTTCAGGACTGGAACAGCAGAAAAGGAAGGCAGCATTTCACTATTTCAAATCTGTGTTAAGTCCTGTCTTTATGAAACCTCATTTGTCAAGGTTAATACTTGCCTTTCCTCGTCCCTAAATAAATTCTGCTTATTATAGTTCCTAAAGTTACCTGGCATTTTACACTAGTCAGCATTTACTGTGTTATGAAGCCTGCATTGTAGATATTTTAAACACTATCCTTCCTCTGGGTGCAATTATTCCTCTCACAATGGCTATTCTAGGTGTCTATTTTGGGACAGACTCACACTGAAATGACTGCTCGAGGTTGTCATTAAAATACAAATGAAAGAAAACTCAGCACAAATACTGTACTCCTCAGATTGCTTCATCCTCGTTTCACAGCACTTACATTTGTATTGATTTGATAAGGAATGCACATGAGATGAGGGACATGCTGACTTCTTCCTCTGCCATGTTCATTGCAGCTTTTTTTGTACACGTGAGTGTCTCACTGAACTATTAAACAGGACCAACAGCACTGGAGCAAGATTGTCTTACGGCACCATTATACAGCCACTCTCATGAGGCACTGGGTGTAACTAGTTTGGTGCACAAAAAGCCCTTAGAGCGAAACCTGATTTAATATTCTTTAGAAAACACAACTTGAAAGATTGCAGTTTGGAATACTATTGAAACCTTCATGAAACACCACTACCAAACTCATTGTGTATCCCCTCATCCTCAGCCTCCATATAGATTCCATGGATTAAAGTGATCATGCAACATCATACTGTGTAAGGTTTAGAGGGATGATGGTAATGGGTGAGGCTGAAATAAGGTACCAAAACATGGCCAGTCAGAGGCTTGAGAAGCTTTCCTAGAACATGAATCTGATTTCCTACCTGTGAGGTCTCTTGAAAACATTGTTTATTTAGACACAGTATCTAAACCATCAGCAAAACAACTAACTGGAACTAAGGAAGAGTGAAGGCATTGGAGTGCATAAAACTACTAGAAATACAATTTGCCAAAAGACAATTATTGCCAGGCAACAGACAAGGTTGAAACTTATTTCCAAATATTTTGCTTCTGAGACACCCACCTTCATAGGCCATGGCAGGACTCACTGGAAGCTGACAAAAGACAGACTCCCACTGAAACAGTATGAGAGGAGGGGAAAATGCAAATACAACATTTTAGCCCTTGATAAAGGTCATTTAGACAGTACATGAACTTTTAAAAAAATGTAGACATCTGTGCACTTTATGCAAACAAAGAAATATTTTATACTAATACTACCAGGAAAAAATACATTATGCTATAGTTACAAATAAAATAAAAAATAAGGCACCTGTGGGGCTTGACACACTGCTGTTACAGGAACAGCCACTTTTCCATGGAGAGTAGATCCATTCTAAGAGACAGAAAAGGTTAAGGAAAGATTTCCTGAGTTTGCAGTATTTACTCCTGCAATCCAGGTCCCAGAAGTGTTTGCACAGACTGCTGAAGAAAATCCTGACCAAGAAACCAGGCCACAACATCACATATGCCAAGGTCTGTATCTGCCTAGGACTTCTATAGGTAACTACTAATTTGCTTAGAATTAAACCAAGGAGGGAATTTTAACCTAAGCAAAAATACAGAACTTTCTATGCAAAGGCATGACTATCTCATTCCATGCTGCCTTTTCAGCAATACTCTAGACCTTTGCAGGGAGGAAGAATAAGTAGCCTAGTGGATTAAGTCTATGATGATACTTAGAACTTTCAATCTTCAATTGTCCATTCAAGTACTTCAACTTTATCAGTTACAGATTAAATTGCTTTGCAGATGAACCTCTGTGTATGTACCTTGGATATAGATAGCCGCATAGTTGGGTCAACATGTACTCGGTGCCCTTTTATTTCATCTCTATTTCTCTCTGCATTTTTAATACCATCACCACACTACTTTAGATATCAAAGACAAGACTAATTGGACTTCACAGAGGACAGAGCAAAGAAAGCATTACCATCTTCTGAGAATCACTCTGAAAAGCTTGGATTTCCAAGTGTCTTTCTTCCTTCCTAAGAGAAGCAGCCCCCTGCCCCCTTGCTCACAGCAACTGGGTAGTTTAAGTATGGCACCAAAGCACAGCAGATGGTAACACGAGCTGTTCCATCCCTCCCAGCACCACCAGTTGTTGTTACATCCTCGGGCTCACTGACCAGAGCCCCCGTTGCTGGGAAGCAAGAACACTCTGGAGGGTGCTGAAACACTCTATAATGACCATACAAAAAGATCCATTACCAAGTAAACCAACCAGTATTACACAAAGTCTGGAAATCTACACTAACAATTGCTGCCTTGATGATACACCGTTGAAGATGGCCAGTGTTAACAACCCTTACAAGGATGGATATCTTTGTTTTTTACTTAGATGGAAAGAACGATATTTTGAGCAAGACAGAGTATTACACTGAACACTCCAGAGTTAGTTATAGCTTTATCTTTAAGACAGAATCCTAGAAACTCCACTGTATTGCACATGACTCAAACTTCCAGTTCAAATGCCAAAATAGCCATTCTCTGCATAATGATTCTAAATTCTGATACATATGACTTTTTTTTAAGCAGGAACAGTTGTAATGGCACATAATGGTGTGATACTGAATTTTGTTGTAGTAAATCTATTGCTCTTTGAATATTCATGGTCCACCTGAATTATTTGGACAAGAAAAACTTGCTCCTAAACTTGTACTTCCTGCACCACATCAGGCAAGTCCTCAGTAAGCCTTTTTATGTTACACAGACAGAGTACACCACTCCAAGCTTCCCCAGTTTCCAAACTAAGGAGATTCCACTGCTAATGTACTATTCAAGCACATTATATCCTTCTTTCAACTTACTTGAAAAGAGCTTCGAAGACAGCTTATTTCACAGATAAAAGTTGTTGCAGCAAAACTGATTAAAATGTATTACATTATTTATAGTTCAAAGTTATCTTTGCTTTAGGTAAGGTATTTATACTTTTCATCAGGATTAACTATTTTTACCAAGTATTTTTTGAACATATGTCACTCCATTTTAATTCAATTCATTACACCTGTTAAGTCTATTTTGGAGAGATTTGAGGATTTATTTCACAATAGATGAGCTTAACGTACATTTCCATGGGAGACAGCATGAGTGGTTGGAGAGATATGGAGAGATAATCCATGTATCAGACTCCTAACACAAGAACTTAGCCATTAAAAGAGGGAGACAAAATGCACACACTGGCTGGTATTTAGGGCTTTTTTTTCCCAGTCTATCTTCTTTTTCCCTGTACCTGAAAAAACAGCTGCAGCAAATTTTATTTCCTGTGGAAGCACATGTTATTAATGGCTATTAATACACACAGACTGGTATGTTAGTCAGCAGAGAACTGCACAGTACTGCAGTTACATCAAGAAAGCAATACAGGTACAGGTTTCCTAAACTTCAGCAGAAGGCTCCCAGTGTATCTCATGGGGCATCCGACACTTCCCTGTTTGCTTTGACAGCTGGCAAGGTGAGCTATATCAAAACTAAAAATTCTAGATTCTGATCACAACCTGACTAAGACCCCCACAATATCCCTTAGTTTTTCAGATCATTCCCAAAAAGTGTCATTCTGCTCTTATAGCCAATATATCATTCCTTCTATTTTTTTCTCATATCTAAACGTACAGCTACATTACATTTCCCTGTGCTGCAATATTTGCATGCTGATTCTACTTTAAAAGGTTTATCTATTCATTCAGCAAGTTCCTACACATTAGATTTTCCTCCCCCCCCAAAAAAGCACATAAAAAACCAACCCAGATCTCTTTCTTGAGCACAAATGGAAGTGTCTGATACTAAAAAATAGCCCACCTAGTACTTTCCAGATACATTTCTAAAAATGCCAACAGAAGGAATGCTTTCCCCTGCAACTCTTCTGAAGTAAATTGATTCGGTCTGGTAAGCACTACCAACTGTCTTGGTGTCATCTGCAATGGGGAGATACATCCTTTGCTTTGTAAGATCCATGCTAACAAATTACTGAGCATCATACCTGCCTCAACATTTCTCTGAGCAGCTTAATGAGAGTGTTGTTGACTTCAATCTTATTAGGTGCAAACCAGAAGCTGCTCTTGAAAGCTTCTGGCATTTGTTCAATGTTTATTTCACACATTATACCCTTAATTTCTCAGCTGAGAAGTAACAACTGCTATGTTTTGTACACCATCCTCTATCAGTGTTCAAGACAGCAGGGTTCACATGCTCTTTTTGCTTTTTCTGTTGTTTTGGGGGAGATATTTTCCACTGTTCTCCATCTCTTTGCCATAGAACTTGGCTTTACACAGCATCATTTTTTTACATTTGCATGACACATCAAACACACTAAAAGCTCTTTGTCATGTTTTATCAATGTTTCCCAGAACATGTCCTTCTTCCACACTGACAAGCTTGACACAGGAATTCTTATTGGATAGTGAATTAGCTGGACTCCCAAAATTCCTTCAAATTTCTACAGATTGATTGTATTCTGTTTTTCCCGTAAGGGACGACATGCACACAAAGACATGGAAAATGTCCGTGTCTCAATTAATAACTTGAGTTATCCAGCAAGCACTAAGAAAAAAAGTTATTGATTGTTTTTGAATCCTGCACCTCAGAAAATAATCCATCATGCCTTGGGTCTTAAGTAGTCAGTTTAAATAAGACTCAAGTACTGGGATGAAGTTACAGTAAATTAAAAGAAGACATTTACAGTCTATGGGCAGCTAAAGAGTACTAACTTTACCAAAACCAGTGCTATGAAAGGCTGGGGTTTTTTTGAGGTCATTAGAAAGTAGTTAGTGTCTTTCAGGAAGAGTGTATTGGTAACTCGTATTAGGCGCCATCTGTTCCTCATCCTACCACCCAGCTTTCAGACACTCCCATACTGGACTCATCACACTACAGGCTGTACTCCCCATCTAAGATATAACATCCTCCACACTACCTGGAATGAAGTGATCCAGGTAACATCAACAATCATCAGCATGAAATTCCTATTATTTTCTAGACTTGGATTTCATTTCACATTATGCGGATGTTTTGTTTTTCAAGAATAATTACAGGTTGCTGTGAAAAGCAACAGCCCTTCTCCAAAACTCTGCTATAAAGTGTTTTATTAGAACCCAGATATTCTATCAAAATGCCCTTAACACAAGACACTGAATTTTTTTTCAAGTGTTTTTCTGAACTTTATCTTCATATCTACTTATTTCCACACAAAACTCACTGGCAATAGAGTAACTTCTTGGCATCTCCCAGTCCTTTCAAGCTGTGGATGCCATCTTTAAAAGCGTCGTTTGCTTACAAATCTGAGGACAGAAAAAACAAACCCTGCTGATTTTGGATTGGCCTTAGCTTCATCAAGTGCAGTTTGACAGTACATCCCACAGGACTCTGGAGTAACTTTGCAGAAAGGAGCATTAGGTAAAAGGCTGTCATCCCATTCATAATTTCCTGTAGGGTACCCCCTGTTTCCCTCCCAATTCTTTCACCTGCAACACTCATTTGCCTCTTTTTTCTTCATACCTACTATAGATACTGCAAACAAACATTTTGTCTGGCTCCAAATAACTGTGCTGTTGAGGGGGAAAATATCTTTTTAGTGAACATCAAGATTTTAAACAGACATTTTGGATTAGAACATAATTTGGTACATCACCCTTTGAACAGACAAGGGTCTGCTCTGAACTCCTACAGCAAATACATTAAAGAATAGGGGAAAACCCCATTCTTACCCAAACAGCCTCTAAGAAATTTCAAATAATACACCTGAAAAAACAGCTTAAAACTTACACGAGGGTGAACAGATTTTAATTGGTCGTATTTGACAAGTCTATTCCAATAAAAGCCATCTTTACTTCTAAGCAACGCTGTCCATGTATTTTCAAAGCTAAAACTGGGAACAGCCAGAAAACGCAAGAAGCAAAGCCACCCTTGGTCAGTAACCTTTTCACCAATGGCAAAACTAAGAGCAAAGTGCCACCACACTTCTAGAATTAATAAGAATAGGAACAGAACATCGCTGGGATTAGCATTTGAGAAGCTAAGGCTCACAGACCAAAAGGGCTGGTGAAAGTTATGCCTGACCATTTACTTCTCAACTAAGGGGTCTTAAAATAAAGAGAACCGAATCTGACATTTAAAGGAAAGAACAAGAACATTTGTCTCCTTAATTATGCTAAGCTTCCAAGAATTTCAGTCCCATACTTTTTGCTTTCATTGTGTTATTATATAAGCAACATTAGAACAAGAGTACACCAAGTATAACAAGTGTACACTTTAATTCCTCTTCTGAAAAAGGCCTTTGCACTATGTCAGAAGCCAAACAATGCACTCCCTTAGTTTACAACTTCATTGCTTTGACTTATTAAAATATTCAGTTCGGCCTTTGTATTTGTGGGGTTTTTGGCTTTTTTTTTTTGGTAATTATTTTATTTTTCCCTGGCCTCTATGCCTCAGGGTAGTTAGACACTGATAGCACCTGTTGTTACTATAGATTCCATAATACTTCACTAGAATACCTCATTAGGCCTGCTTCCCTAATTACACCAGTCACACCACAGGGAAAGACATTGCCATCACAAGGCTGAGACCTTAATTATTTTTAATTTTCTCACCTTGGGAAAAAAAATCACATTAGAATCTCTTCAGTATTTGCTACCCTTTACTGTGAAAGAGAAATTTTACTCAGGTTGGCTTTTACACAAAAAACCTGCATGCAGCAGGAGACAGGGTCTTGTTCACAAACATTTTGGGAAGCAAATCCTGTTTGTGAGAGCTCAAGAACAGGTATGAAATGCAACTAATATCAGTATGCACTGATATGTGTAAGGGAGATGGAAGGCAGTACAGTAAAGATGAAATGCAGCATTTTAGTGCAAAAAAAATACTAACCAAGCTTTAGATAAAATATGAGAACACACTTCCTGAGGTGTTCACAAAGCCTCTGGGTACAAGGTGGGCTTGTAGGGGGAGACAGGGGGTTTAGTTATTTGGTTTTCTACAGTACAACACTCCCCATGTTTCTATAGAGTGAAATAAAATAATTTAGTTATTTAATACCACTTTTGTGACCTCCTTTTTTCTAAAAAAGTTGTTTGGGTTTTTTCCCCTCAAATTTGAGGCTGAAGAAAAGCACAGGTTTGTCAGAGCACTGTCAGAATAAGTATAATCACCTTCATAAAATAATTGGTATTGTCTTCAATTTGATACTTGCTGTTCGAAATAGACTTAAACTGAAAGTCAGAGCTGCAGACCAAGTTAAGTTTACTCTCATTCCCTATAATAAGTACATGCATTTGTCAAATAAGAAACACCTCCCAAATCAGAACATTATGAAGAAGAAGTTGGGAGGAAAACAGACTTCGATCCCACTTGGTCAGAGGGCACAGGGAGGGGGAAAACAGCCAGTTTTTCAGACATGAATACTTTTTCTCAAAGCAATACTGCCTAAACTTTGCCAACAGGATGCTCTGAACAAATTTCTTACCTCAAATCACCAGCTGAGTTAATAAAACTCTCTTGTAGGCCAAAATACCTAAAACCCCTTCAAACCAGGGTTTTGCATGGTCATTTCCCTGCAGGAGAAAGTGGCTGCTTTGGTTCCACCACATGGCTGCATCAGGTTCCACCTCAGGAAGCTGTCGCATAACTAGTAAGAGAAATTGTATAAATAGAGTCTTTTCTGTACCATTATCATGATGGCAGTTTTCTGAATGCAGTTGACTGCAAGCACATGGAATAACTCAGATGTTTAACAGCTCAGTGTTGTTACACAGAGCTGCACGTTGGATGAGAACAGCCTGTCAACAAGGTTACAATTGCTTGTGAATCACTTGTTGTACCTAAAAACTGCAGGTCACTTGGCCTCATGGCAACCAACAAATACAAACGAACACAGGTTTACACGTTGCTGCATTTTGGGAAAGAAACACCAATGCGACAGTGAGCAATAAAACTACTTACTGGTAAAAATAAAAGTTTACTTGCCAAACTATACTTTTCCACTACAAAACCTCAACCAACCCCAAACTTGCATTCTAAGATAAATGATATATACTCACTCTCTTTGAGTAAGCAATACCACATTAACTACAAAAATAGAACTCTGGGACTTAATGGAGAAGGAAACTTTTCTAAAGTAAGTAATTGCAAAATATCTGAGCAACTCAAGCTTATCTGTTAATTATTCATGTTTCTGTTTTCATTTTCAGCTTCTGTAGAGCTGCTGATGCTGGCACTCTCTACTAGGTTTAAGCATCCTTTCAGCTCAACTCTGCCAAATTAAACTGTCACTTTCTATTAAAAAATCTATAGCAGGAGGTTTTTAATCTCGTGATTTATACTTTGTAATAGTAAGTCAAAGTTTAAATTAGGACGGTATCAGCTTATGAAATAAAGCCTAAGCAGTGCAGAGTGAAGAAAAACCTCCTGCTTGCACTGAACTGCACAGCAGAGCAGTTTGAGTTTCTATTTTTCATAGGTTTTATTTTACACTCCCAAGTCAATCTCACATTTTGATGTAAAATAGCAGTGCCCACAGAATGGGAGTTCTATTCATGACAGACACACCCGAAGGAAGGAGTCCCTTGCCACAGTGTCTGAACTGTACCTGACCCTGCTGTCCTGCCACACCTGCTGCCTGTCCACCTTCAAGTGTGTTAAGGAGGCACCGCACAGCTCAGCTGAATTAACATTGCCTTATGTGAGCTGCTCCTCCTCGTATTTTCATAAGGAACTAGGGCTTCACATTTCACTGTGCTGAAAATTCAACTGAAGCAAATTCAGCAATTTAATAGCTTTATAAAATGTTACTCTTTTTTTGTAGATCTGACAAAGACAGTAAAATACAGTAATAGTCCTATTTATTTCCCTTGAACACTGTTTTCTCCATTTTTTTCTTCCTAAACATTTGCCCTTCAACTTCTCCACTACTATAATTCCTTGATTTCCTATCACTTTTTTTTCCCCACCAATCTACCTCTACTCCTCTGATTTATTTTTTTGACAGCTATATCCCATATTTTCTGTAAATGCACAATCACTTGGCTTTCTACTCTCCATTTGCTCCAATGTGCTGCAAAGCCAGTTCCCTCCTCGGAAGGTAAGTCTTGTAGAGAGGACCTGATCCCAGCAGAAGGAAAATGTGCACTGGAGCAGCTGAACCTGTTTGCTCAGTCCCAACAGAGGCAAAGCAATCATCACTCTCATCAGCTGCTTTTAATTACTCTAACAGCAAAAGAATCCATGCCTGAACACCAAGATGAAAATTTGTCAAGAATAAAAAAGTCAGACATAATCAAATCTCAAGCTGAAGTGGAAGAAAACAAGTACCACAACCTTTGCCATGCAGGGAAACTGCCCAGTCACTTGACCTCACACTTCACCTAAAATATTCACAGACCTAAAACTCCTCATGTAAGCTTCAATTCGGAAGCTCCCATATCAGTTCTCAGGAGTTATTCGCTTCCCATTCCTGAGAAACCTGCTGCCAAGCTGCTTGTCCAAGTGGTTTTAATGTTCACACTTGAAAGCAGTTTAGAACATAGGTTTTCTGCTTCTACTTGGGGCAATATTTCCCTCAGTTCTACTTGAGATAAGCAGGACTTAAGTATCATCATAATTTAAACGTTTCTGGAATCAGCAGATTAGATGTTAAAAATGGAAAATGAACTTCCAGGATTTCAGTTCTTTCATCAATTTCTACACTTCATCTTGTGTACTACAAAACTTTAAATACCTTTGCTCCCAAGTCATGAGCACTGGAAACATTTTTTACTGTGTTTACACAGAGATGATTGTTTTTAAGTACAGCTGAAGGAAATTTAGTTACAAGATGTGCTCCAGACAGGGAGAAAGTGACCTCAGACAGGGAGAAACAGAAATTATTAGGGTTACTGTAACACAATTGCTCATAAAATGATTATTTACTGCAATCACTAGCACTATCTTGGCATGTCTCATGAACTTTGAGATCATTTTTACACAAGTTTAAATTGCCTATAAGCATAATTTTGTTATGACATATTTATCTTGTCATACACAATTTTACTCCCAGTCTCCTTTTGTCCTAGGGATCTACAGTTCACTCCTACTATTAATAGGTGCCAGCCACTCTGGCTCAGCACATGCTGCTCTGCTGAGTTTCACTGGAGCCAACACTTACAACTGTGGCTCAGCCAGAATTGACTGTCTCTTTGCAGATTGTGGAAGAAAAGAGATTAGTGAGGAAAATACATAAGCTGACTATAATACAGTTAGTACACAACGCTGCAAGGTCACACGAGAATAATTAAGCTTGTTAAAAAGACTCATCTTCACAAAGATTTTTAGAAAGGGTTATTGAAACAGTTCTTACAACATGGTGTCCTTAGTATTGCCAACAGCATAATGCAACTGCTGCTTCCCATGCTTGGTTTGTACTTTCTGTCTTGTGCTGCCCCACATCTGGTTTCTGTGTCCACTCTGCTTTAGTGACAAGAGCCTGATCCTGCAAAGTGTGACACTACTACTTTCCCCTGAAGGAAGCCAAGATGCATTTGAAAGCTCCCTAACCTGAACTTCATAGGGACTTACCTCAAAATTCCAGTGCAAGAAGCTACACTAAAGAACTACAGTACGTGAAGCATCCCTTGTTTTGTTTCAAACCCATAACCTGCTGCTTCATTTGAAGGCCTCCTGTCACCACATTACTGCTTCCATGATTTCTTTTCACCCTCTGTGCCCTCCACCCAATTCTTCAAATTCCAAAGTGAAGATATTCCAAGCAGCTGTTCCTCACCTGGAAGCCATTCCCTACTTCTGATTCCCATCTGTACAAGACCTTATATCTGCTTTCATCAATATTTCATGATCTCCCTCCTGCCACAAAAAAAGTAGGAAGAACCTACATTTTGGGATGACCACAGCTGCCAGTTAGTTGGTTAGAAAGCAAAAATTGTATAACTGATGGTAAGAAGGAAAAAAATTGGTTCTTGTCACCAGAGCTACAAACAGTGTCTGACACTGGCATTGCTGACTCGCTTCTCTCTCCTTCCCGTTTCAACCTTATCCACTTCATTCACTTGGCTTACATGAGAATCTGAAGTTTCTAATTAAGTAATAGAAATTTAAAATGACAGAGAACATCAGGAATTAAATGCTGTGATAACACTTTCCTGCTACATTTTCTGCATTGAAGCAGCACAAATGGGGCAGAAAGTCACTGTATGAATTACACAGTATTAATTTTCATTATTCAACACTAAAAGAAATATTTTCATCACAAGATTTAAAAAATGCATTTCTCCCACACAGCCATTTTTCAAGAAGAGGTCAGTTTGAGATGCAGATTTTTATTCAGCATGGCCAAATGGGTAACAAACAATTCTTTGTTCACATGCAACCTGATAAGATTTTAAGCACTATTCACACTTTGTATAACGGGTCTATAAGATGAACAACTACATTCCCTGATACTACTCAGATTTTTTTACTATAATAAAACAGCTGTGAACAGTTGCAAACAATCAGTACTGTTATTCAGCTAGCTCTGAAGCCTTAACTCCACTAATAAATGCAATAGAATCTCTTACAGAATACATGAGTCCTGTTGAGAACTATTTCCATTTGAGCAAACAGCTTAAATATACACATATAAGGATATACCTTAGGGAAAAAATCATTCATTGTAATGCTGCTGTATGGGAAGTAATTTATATCGAGCCTTTATTAAAGGCTTTTTGCCCTACATTAGTCCACCCAGCATTGCTTAGTAACCCATGATGTTTTCTAAGTACTACGAGGCTGCACATGAACTGCAGGCAAAAGCGTGTGCTCCAGCAAGCCTGTAGCTCTGCCACATGTATCAATTTATATTTTTCATTCTGAGTTAAAAAAAAGGCAACAATACAGCTAACAGGTACTTCTGTGAAAGCAAGACTGAAAACAACTTCCTGCTTTCCTCAACAAACAATTCCAATAATTTCATAAACTAACACAGAAATAAGAACTTGGAGTATCAGAAGAAAATACACCCTAATATCAAGCAAGTGTTATGTCATAATGGAAAAGGTTTTCTAATTATCTACCTTGTACAATTCTCAAATTCAGAGATTTAATAAATGGAATTTAAAGGACAAAGTAATAAGGAGTTTAACAGAATTCTGCATCTGGAAGAAGACGATCATTTCAAGGTTCCCCCTTCCCCTCAAGTACATTAGAATTCACTGGTGATCAATACCAATTTCATTAAATCCCAAAAGCTTCTTTTGTTTGGCCATTGTATTGAAGCCTCATGTAATCACTGTGATCAAACTCAGTTTCATTAGCATAAGGTGATCAGATCTTAATCTTCTACCTGTGAAAGATCTGCCTTACATTTCTCCATAGAGAAATCAATTAACCCCATTAAATACAAGTCACCTGCTCAGATTCTCACAGATTTGTTATAGGCTTATTGGAGAATGTTTTTTACCGTCTCTGAAGAAGTTTTCAACATTAGAGAAGTTATTCCAGAAGTTCAGAAGAGGTAAAATTAAAAAGCTGCTGAGGTGTTAAGGTCAATAGTCAGAACAAGCAGCAAGAGCAAAACAAAATTTTCAAAGACACAGTACTTTTTTCCTAACACAGCCAAGAAGTTTGACTTCTTGACTCCTAATAAAAATGCAGTATACTGAGAGTGGGAAGGAATTATTTCACTTCCTTGAAAGAAACCTGACCATTTCCACCTTTCTGATCA
Organism: Formicarius rufipectus; assembly: GCA_013399695.1. Classification (NCBI taxonomy): domain Eukaryota; kingdom Metazoa; phylum Chordata; class Aves; order Passeriformes; family Formicariidae; genus Formicarius; species Formicarius rufipectus. The sequence goes on from VXAU01002555.1 coordinate 111,272, forward strand.
GAAAATACAACTTTGCTGTCTTCCCATGAAGTTCCAGGTTGTTTTTTCTTGTTGTCACAGGTGTCTCACGTAGCACCAGTGCCTTTTATCTTTTTAGTTTAATTGCTTGGCGTTTTCTCCAACACAAATTACCAAGTTGTCTCATTGGTGGATCATCCCAAAAAGATCAGTGTACAAATAAAGTTTGTGAAGTGATAGTTCTTATATTTATCATAACTAATAAAACTATATATAACTTAATTGCCCAGTTAAAAATCAGAAAACACTTAAAATTTCAATGTTACAATTTATTTAAATATCTCTTGGTCTTGTTTAAAGACACTGCTTCCAAACCCGTATTTGTGGCCAATGCCATGACAGAAATTAAATAATGCAGATGAAGGATATCAGTAAGTCTTTTTAAAAACAGTGAAGCTACTACATGAATGTGGGAAACCAATGAATTTTTGTTTCATTTTATTGAAACATTAAAAAATTGTATAAATTCAACACAGTCAGACATGCCATTAACACTGGCTGAAACAGAAAAAACCCGCTTAAGTTCCAAGCTTGCAATAACATCACTTCCTACCATCAGGTGACAGCACCACTCAACGCTTGAATTTCCCGTTTAGTTGGGATACAGGAACACGTGCCACGTCCTGCAATGCTGTCAGGACACGTACCTCAACTATAACTACCAGAAAATAAGGGGACTCTTACAAGGGCACAACTGGATAAGGCACAGAGCCAAACAAAGAGACAAAGCAAGTATAAGTACCTGATTAAACAAATCTTCATCTGGAAGAATTTGTGTTCTCCAAATGAGACAAAGTTGCTCAGTTTCACCAAAATGCCATTTGGTTTCAATGAATTAGTTTATTGTATTTAAAACCCAGATGCAGCTTAGAAACAAACCCCAACATATCTCTTCATGATTTTACTTGAGTATTTATCTATCCATGTACCTGTGTGTTATCTACATGCCCTCTAATCAGACAGTCAGAGCTGAATGCACCAAATTAATTTTTCTCCCCAGGGACTCAGCTGCTTGGGCTACTTGTGCTAAAGAACTGAGGCAAGTACCTGACATTTTCATGAAGGCACAGAGCCACTTGGGCTCCGTGGGTGTCTCTGCCTGTTGCATCATCCAAAGCAGTACCTTGCAGAACAGTGGCATTCAGGGCTACAGACGCTTCCTCCTGTTCTAGAAGCACCACAGCTACACTGGCACTGTGTTGTGCCTGCTTTCCACACCCTATCTGGCTCAGGGACAGCATGATCATCTCTGGGGCACTGTTTTATGATGCCATTTGTATTCTCTTCATCTCCCTTTCCAGCTTTTCAACCAGCTAATTCATTCCCACGATCGCAGCGACATCCCAGCCACCGGTGACTCACAGACCTACAACCAGCTCAGACACATTTTCTTACATTCAGCTCAGGATATCAACATCCTTTTCTGACATGTCCCCAGGGATATGTCTGTCAACAGATGTCAAAGGGATCGAGATGCCCACAGAACGGCAGAGGGAATTCAGTGCCTCAGGACAGTAACATAAAAGACAAGAACTCAAAACACTCCTGACTCGTTTTCCCTTGAAAATTAGCATCCACTGCCACACTAATGTGAAATGCACAGCCAAAGGATGCGCTGGACTTGGGGAAACTATTCTTCCCTAAATACTGGTAAGCACTAAATTACCCCAGAATTTGCTCTTAAAGAGTACATTTTATAATATGTGCTCTGATATACACCAAATTAACTACTTTTTCCTGTTGGAGGCAAAGGCTGTATTTCAATTTAAAGGGAAGAAGAAAAATTGATTTTTATTTTCTGATGTTTGTTCCTCCAAGGGAATATTGTATTTGAAACTCTGCATCTTCACTCAAGCCAATCTTCCACCTCATGCCCCAATTTGGTCTCCAAGTGCCATTGATTATTTACCACCATCAGCTGCCACTACAGTATAATACACTGCACAAAACTGCTATCTGGCTTGCTGAAAACCAGATGAGCTTATAGGCTGGAAATCTTGATTTATAGGAAGGTATCAAGCAACCTTGATCTAACAGGCATAGCTGTAGCTCCCTATCCACAGTCCATAATCACAGAAAGATTTGGTTTGGAAGGGCCTTTGAAGACCAGCTCCCATGCCATAGTCCTATCTTTTTAATACTAAATATTTTTTCAGCAATAGCTTAAGTATCTTTGGGGCTATTCATGAAAATATACAAATAAAATAACTTAGTGCCACCATGTTAAGGTGCAGCACAGCCTTGTGCAGAGACACAGCAGAAATTTTGCTAACAATTATACTTTCAAGTATATGATTTAAAACACCATGTAACAGATATTAATATCTACTGTGGATGTTCTTCCAAGTGAAGTGGTAAAGGGGATATCAATCAAGATATCCACTTTTCACGGGATTAAGCCTTCGCATAAATATTAATCCTTTTACTCTGTCTAAAGCTGTGAAGAATTTCACAATATAAGCCATTTCCTACTTTACATTTTAGGAGCATAAACTGCCTATGGTGCATTTTTATAATGAAATGTGCACTGCTAATATATTTTTTCTTAATTTTTTTCAACATCAGTTTTAAAATATTAGCATCAATTTTTGAGCTAGTCATTAAACTCTGCTTTCAATGAGAGAAAAGGCTCAAAGCAGCATCTGTTTTCACAGAAATAACAGTGCATTTTAGAGAGGAACTTACATCCTCTCATTGGAAACGGAATGATTGCACTGCACAATAATTTACATTATGCAGTATATAGAAATGATTTTTTTACCATTATATTGGATCTGTGTATAGTTTTCTGAAGCAAATAGCATTCAGGAGCAGCCACCACTTAGCCCGATGTTTGAATCAAATAATTGCTCCGAAAATCTCCAGCATTATCATGAACTCAATAAAAGGATTTATCTTTTCAGTACCATCATATCAGCAAAACAGCCAATCGTCCATTAATTGCCTCTTCCCATTGTGTTTGCCAACTCTGACCATTCTCTACCAGCTGAAGAAAGGCATCCTCACCGTGAAGGTGCCATCACCATGAAAAGCAGCTCATCTCTTTCGTCCAGTTTCTGCACTTCCTAATGTCTTATTTCCTGCACAGCTCAGCACGCTGTGATTTGCAAAAGGTGCACTAGTCCAAAAATAAATGCACCTTCAGAATACATTTGATTATTGCTCAGAAAAAACAACTGACAATTAGCTGATTACAAAAAAGCACTCATCTTAAAAACAATGCTTCTCACTCGGCTAGAACCCTATAAATATCTAAAAATTGCTTTGATGCCAGCTTCACCGTCCACATCTCTTGTGTCACATAATAACTAGTTCCTGCTTCAGAATGAGAGAAGAAATGGCAATCATAATTTTAGATAAATATACTGATTGTCACTGGGCTGTAAATCTGCTGGGAGACAAAGTCTACTTGCTGCACAGAACAGTAAATACCAGCTGTGTTTCCAATTACATCTGCCTGCTCTGGGAAGGTGGGATTTTTCTCTCCCTTTAAGACTACTCCTTTAGGAGAAGCAATAAAAAAGCAAGTTATGTGTCTGACACTGAGCCTACCAAGCAGGATTACATAGAATTTAAGGATTAATACCTAACAAAAAAAAAGTCTTACTCCATCCCACCCTCAGACAGTTCTGGTGAATTGACCTTGTCCAGCTGCCAAGAGAGCCCCACAACTCACTCCACTCTCCCTCCACATAAAGACAAGGGGAGGAAAGATGAAAACAGTCATGGGTCAAAAAAAAGAGAAAGTGATTATTTGCCAGTTATTTTCACAGGCTAAACAGACTGAAGAATATATTAATTTAAATGTAGCAGCAAGTGAAAATAAAGACGCATGAGGATTAAAAAAAGCAAAAGCCAAAATACTTTCCCCAGCCACCATCCTGTCTTTCCAGGCCAGACATCCATCCTTCATTCCCTACTCCTTTATCTTCTCCTGCCAAGTCCAAGAGGCACAGAAGGGATGGGGAACAAGCAGTTGTGATTAACATGTAACCTGTCTTTGGTGCTTCTTGCTTCTCACCCTTCTCCTTTGCTCCAGCACGGGTCCTTCCCAGTTTGCAGTCCCTCAGGATAAGTCAGGAAAGGGCTATGAAGACTTACTCTTCCCCTATAAGGCTAAAATTCTCTTGCCTGACTTCTAACCCTCCTTTATTTTAAACTATGTCATCATTTTTATCTCTTTTGTTATTTAAAAGCACTTTTAGTGTATTTATGGGTAAGTCACTGCCCACATCTGCTCCAGAGATGAATGCCTTGGGAAAATAGCAAAGGGGGTAGGGGGGAATGGAAGAGGTTTTGCAACACCTGGGGAGAGTGAAGCTAATCTGTACTGAAGCCAGGATGGCTGTGGGGGTAAAGAAATTGTCTAATTAGAGGAGCAATTTGTGGTAAGCACCAACAAGGTGAAGGCAATCAGTGTTCTCACCTTTGTTACAGAGCTACCAGTGAAATAGCAGCTCTTTAGTATGGATAGCACTAAAATCTTCTCTCAGTAAAGCAGCTCTGGAGGGTGAAAGGTAGTACAATTCCGGGTACTCACAGCCCAGCATCTGTTCTCCCAAGTCAGGAAGTTGACCAAGTTTAGCCACAGTCAAGGACCCATCTTTGAAAAAAACTAGCTGATAAATCTCAAGGTTTGAGAAAAGAGACCATCTCCAGAACTCAACACAACTCAGTCCAGCATAACTAGCAAACAGATCAGAGATTTCTGTCTGTCCACAGGAAGTATGGAAGAGTCTTGAGTTCGTCTGACCATGCCTGACAGAGTGGATTTCTCACACATGTTAGAGGCATGGCCTGTTATTGCAACCCATTTCCTTCACTCCTCATCCTGGCAAAGGTACATAAACTTATTGAGTTCAAGTTTAGTTCTTCAAATCCACAAGACCAAGACTACATTGGAGTGGCAGTAGAAATAACATACTAATTATTTTGGCACATACTTCCAAAAAGACACTTCTGCAAAGTAGCTCACCATCTTGAAAACTGTCCAAAAATTCAGTAATCTAAGCGTATTAAAATAAAGCTTTGGAGCAGCCAATTTCTGGTAATTACTTCAAGTACTCTAGGTCAAGACAACGCTTATGAGATAAAAACTCCAAATGAATTAGAGAGGGAAAATGATGTGGAAAAAAATCTCATTGCTCCATTCCAGTCACCTTAATCATCCTCCAAGCAAGCTCTTACCTGTCCCGTAACTAAATTACTAGTGATGTTACAAGCTCAGGACCCAACGACTTAGTTTGCAGGTGTCAATCACTTGCACTGATCCCCCTTTCGAGGCTGAAACAGCCACAAATTGAACAAGGGCATGCCTTTGATAGTGCTGGCAATGACAGCAGCTCTTTTACAGTCTTTGTGAGAACAACAAAAACAGGTTTTCTCCACTTAAGAATAAACAACAAGAAGCAGCAGTCTGAGTTCAGCTTTAAAGATAAGATTAAACCGTTTTGCTTGAAGGAAGCTAAGATTCCCTCAAATTACAAATCCTAAATAAAGAAGCAACATGAGAACAAAAAGTACATTTTAACACAAATTAGCTTGTTCTTAAACACGTTGACAAGATGTTTGTATCACCCAAAGCGATTCCTTATGAAAAGGAAAGACAAAACCTTTGTGTTTATTTGTCACATAGTACAAGCCCTAGCTAAAATTTCAGCCAAAATTCCTAACCAACATATGCCCACAGTGTAAAAGTGGTAGGAGGAATCCACTGAAGACTCAGTTCTCTCTTCTATAGAAGATGCGGGAATTTATCTTCAAATCCTTTAGCTTATCAGAAGATGCACAAGTCTTGCTGCAGTGGCAGACTACAGTTCAAAAGTCATCGCCGCTGTATTATTTACCTTTTTTTTGCACTTCAAAATCCTTAAAGAGCAAGACCTCATAACTTCAGCTATGAGAAAATATAATTCCTTGTATGGACGTCAAAGGGCACTATATTTTTGGCTTTTATTCTCCACAGAAACTTACATCCCACACAATTCTCCCAGAGTTTCTCAAAAGCAGAAAAATCTACAGTCGTATGGATCTCAAAGCTCAGAAGGCCCCAAATGTAAGAAAATTTACCTACCTGAATCCTGGACAACGAAAAGTAATTTGTGCTACTCTTCCTGTCTTCAGGGTTTTGTATGCATTTGTCTTTTACAATGGACGTATTTGTGTTCTAAGAAATCATGGATTACATTCCAGAAGGACTGCTTAAGTGCTGACCCACCCACAAGCTAAGAGGCAACACTAAGAGGCAAACAACATGGTCCCCCAATTTTTATGGTCAGGAGAAACACAGTCCTTACAGCTGCAAAGAGAGATACTCCAAATACACTGTTAATTAGGCTAAAAAGTGTCCATGAAAGTCAACTTATACTTAATTGTGGCACCTCAAGTACTTAAGCATGTCATACTACATGTCACTGAATTTTTTTTACCAGCCAGATCTGGTACACAACAACTCTGTTTTGTAAATAACAATCCAGTCCCCCTCTTTCTTTCCTTATACACGTCTAACAGAAAAGAAAAGGTGCAAGAGGTGCAAAAGGTGGGCCAGAGGTGGTAATTGAATCAATGACAGCAAACAGCCATCAAATCCAAAATGCTTATGTTATTCAAATATTTAATGTAAGCATGCTGACAAGGTGCCAAAGCCATTTCTCTTCATACTGTGCTTTCCTTTCAGGCAAGATGTCAAAGCCACTCAGCTATGTATACTGTCTTTTATAAAAAAAAAAAACCTTAAAATATTTGATATAGTAATCCAGGATATTTCATGGTCAACAATTAAATGAAACCCAAAATTTTCCCTCATTTTCCCCTCAGGTGACAAAAAGCCAACTAATTAGATGGCTAAACAAATTAAACTCTGTTTCTACCAGAAACTTTGATACTCTAGTATTGCAGCATTTTTCATATATGCAGTTTCCATACAGCTAGGTCTGTTCCTCTGATTTGAACATGAAATCGAAGCGTGACAAAAATTAAGCTATTTTCATAAAAAAAATAAAAATCAAGCTAACAAAAGCAGCTTCAACTGGGAGAAGCTAGAGAGAACAGAGCACACTAATTTTGGGGGCTAAACAAAATCATGAATTTCATTCCAAAGTGGTAAACTAAAAAAAGTATTTACTGTCTTCATATAAAAATGGTAAAAAGTCACAGTTAATAAAGCAAATATTTACTGTATCATCAGTGTGACTGCAATTGTGCATATGGATATCACTCCCTAAAATACAAAACTATACACCAGCTGCATAACCAAAGTTCCATGAACAACCAAAACCAGTGATGAAGATCATAAATTGCACCTACAACTTAGACCGAGATTAGAAAAACATGGACACAAGCCCCCACACAACAACAAGCCCAAAGACCATCAGCCTGAATTGGGTTTCAATTCCAAAAACGTAGACATCTCTCTGGAATTCTTACACTTGATACGGACTCTGCAGACTTCCTTCCACCAGTCCCTGACAAACATGGTTTGAATCCAGGCTTCTCCATTCCAGACCAACTTCAAGAACTTCCTATGTCTTGTAGATAATGTGGAACAAGTCCATGTTAAGGGAAAATCTGGGTTAAGGGTTACAGTTTGGCTTGGAGTTAGTGGAACATTTGACCTGGAACAACTAGTGGCTTCACCAGAATTTGGTAAAAATATAAAAAACTGATACTTATAAAACCTTACTTTCGTAAGTGTGACCATGAATGGCCCACAAATATCACATCAGCTGTTCTGCAACTCTTAACTAAAAGAAGGATTACTACTTGCATGAATAGAAGCTAATAAATCTGGACCTTTATAGAGGAGGTACAGTGATTATTTCTGGCCTTGTCAGTGAAAAATAAAAGCATGTCAGTATTTTTGATTTGAAGCAGAAGATCCTAGTTATTGATATTGGGCATTAGCATAATATGAGCACGAGGAGAACTCAAAGCTCTCCAGTCAAACTGGCTGCAGAAGGGACAAAAAAAACCTCTGGACATTTGTTCAAGATAAAGTGAGCAGGGATTTAAGCTCTGGTTCTATTGCCTCATTTCTCCAAATGCCCATCATTTTATGCCCTTTTTTCTTGTTATTTTTTCCCAGTTGTCCCAAGCATTGCACTGTAGTCATCATAGTTGTGGGCTTCCACACAGTGTAAAGGACAAATATGCAAATGACAGTACTAAGCAAAAATACTTGAATTTGTACACAAATGCAAATGGATACACACAGGAAACTAATTCTAGAGATAATTGTCACTGAAGAGAAATATTTTTAAATTACATATATTGGAAAATCCATCAAGCTACAGTCTGAAAAATGGAGTGCTTTATTCAAGCAAAGATGCATACACTAAACAAAAGCTCCATTTGCCCAAACATTTCCTATTCTGTAATTTTAGAGTCAAGTGAAACAATATCAGCAGTTTAAGCTGTATTCGCCTCCTTCAGCTACTGAACATCTTCTGGATTCAGGAAGGCAAATATGAAAAAAAACAGTTTGTGTTGTTAAAATAAGATTTGAGAGAGCCAACAGCTGCAATTTTAGTGTCATGAAAGCTTAATTGCACCCTTTATATTTATGAACTGAAATTATATCTAACAAAGTATTCCAGATGTTGTTTTTCCTGGTTTTTAGATGATTATGATGCAAAAGACGGTTTAATACTGAGTACAGCTATTGTCAACCATTCCTCTTTTCCCATGAACAAGCTCATAGTACTGAAGGGAACACCCAAGAGGATTTTACATGAAGTAAATGCACTCTTCCTGCTAAACAAGGGGTCTGTCCACACAGAGCTCATCGCAAGATAATCATCTAATATGGTAAATTATTGAGTCTTGCTTGATAGTTTACTTCTAGAAAAGCTTTTAGCACATCGTGCATTGGTGAAAGATTCCTGGCTGACAAACCTAGAGAATAAAGTGGCAAAGTGCAAATGTACAAACATTGTTTTATCACATCGAGGGACACCACTAACAAAAGAAGTCTTACTTCTTGGCTTCTTTACAATGCTGTCAACAGAGAGGCTAATTAGCACTAATTACTGTAGCAGCTTTACAGCACACATTCAAATAGACACTGTTCTGACCTTGCTGCTATTTATCAGGATTGTCCGTGTAACAGCAGCTAAATGCTGAGAACAGGACCTCAGCTTTTCTGCATTATGTGGACACACAATAAAAGGAAACCTTTTCCTCAGAGTTAATGCTGCGTAATAGAGAAAACATAAGCTACAAACCATGTTTGAGTAAGACTGAGGAAAACAAAAATGCAAGTGGACAGAGACAATGAGCTTGATTTAAAAGAAAATTTCTCACTTTAAGAACCAAATCTTTCTAAATATTAAAACAGGAAATGCTAGTCTCTCTTACCTATCAGTTTTTCAAGCACCAGGGTTAAATGAGGCAACAAACCTTGACCCCACACTCTTGATGCAAGATTTTTGAAGCTGCAAAGACATTTTTACTGCCATGATGTAAACTACTCATGACTATAGACCCCCACCTAAGCTTCCTGGTTTGTCTCACATGACATCCCACAGAAGATGATCAAAAAGTTCATTAGGACAATTGATACTTGGGAGCTGGTTAACACTGGGGAAACATTCCCAGAGGATTCAATGCCTGTCACTGACTTGCACTCCCACTGGGGAAGTCAAGGCTTCTCAAGGTTGAGAAGCACCACAGTGCAATGACCTAGGCTTGCTAACCTTGGTGCTGCTTTACACACTTAGGAAGGAGCAACTCTGCCAGACTGCACTGCATTTTGTCACTGAAAAACACTGCCAACACCGTTATTTCTTTCCCTTCTTTCACTGTGCCTCTCCAAAAGGTAGGCCGCCTGTGACTACATAGCAACTTCAAAACAGGCCAGATGAGAAAATATACCCTTGGAGAGAAAGCAGGTGTCTGTACAACAGAAGAGGACAACACTAAGTGAATGATTCCCAAAACAGAATTAGAGAATGACTTTCAGTGATCTGCATAGAGATGATTTGTTGCACAGCCCTGAGTCTTCCTCATTTCAAGGCAGCTCATGTCATTTTACTAATGTTCTTGCTCAGGAAAGCACTCACATTTCAGCACATTATAACTTGATGTTCAGCTGAAGGAGCTTAGTTTGTGGCACTGTCTGTATACACATCCCTCCTCTCCAACATACCAAAAATGGGTTGCCAAAGAAAGGGACTGGTGACATGAACTCCAAGGTGACATGCCTCAGTCCTGCCACAGGAAAAACCTGAGTGAGGAACAACTGACCTCCTGTACCTCTTGGGAATTTAGGAACATCCAGAATCTGACTCTAGTTTGCATCTATTCTGTGACCATTAGTGACTGATGGCTCACAGCCACCACAGGCAAGAAAATGAATCCAAAAGTGAAGGAGCAAGTAAATTAATTATTAAGCAACCATATGGACATAATAAAAGCTATTCAGGAGCATACAGAAAGGGAACTAATTGTTTGACTTTGGTTTTGCTGTTTTTTTTCATTTTTTTTAAACTGAGCATCTAAAAAACCATGACTGTGCTCTCTGCTGAGGAAGAGGAAGGGCCAAAAGGCCATACTTTTCAAATACACAACACAAATTTAAGTGCCTGCAACTGGGCTGTAAACCTCAAACATTCACATTTCATTTTTTAACCTCATGTCATGTACTACCTGGCATTTCTTGCACATGCAGATTCCAAGAACATTTATGGCTCCTTACTGCAACATGCACATGTTAACATTAAGATCAGATACAAGTCTCTGACCTGCTTAATTCAACCGTGGAATTTGTTTACTGATCTGTAGCACTATCAACAAGTGACATGTGCCCACGTGGTTGAACTATTCACTTTACTTGCAGGTGAATAAAAAAGTGCTTTGGGTAATTTGTTGGCAAGTTTCTAGGTTTTATTTTTTTGGGGGGGGTTTGTTGTCTTTTTTTTGTGTGTGTGGTTTTTGGGGTTTTTTTTTGGTTTTTTTTAATCAAGCAGGTAAGAGCAATGCTCATAAACCACTGCTGAGTTAAGAGCTGTCAGACTTGTCAGACAGCTCATCTGAGTAATATCTGATATGTTGACACTAACGTGCTTCAGTTTGGATGATACTGTGTGGAGTTAACACCTGAATACCAATAGTTCCAAACCCTCCAGGGGCAGCGAATCAAACCTGCAACAGAGGATAACAAAACAAATAGCAAGGAGAATTCCCTAGATCTATTACCAAAACAACATGTGAGCTTATATCTTTCAAGAATGACTCTAAATAAATTCATCAAAGGAAAACAGAAATGTTTCCATAAGGGACCAAAACATTGGCTTTTTTCCACTGCCACTCTCAAAGTAAGCTTCTTATTGAGCCAGGAGCAGACACCTGAAACATGTTCATCTTTTCTTCCTCTGTGACCCCAGTAGAGAAGCAGAGTCCTCAATGAGAACCTGCAGTCTCTTCTGACTTCCCTCTAGCAAAACCTTCATTATTCTGAGATTATTCTCATCACAATTTTGGCATCACTCAAGTAATACATCAAAGAATTAATGAAACTGTTCCTGAGAATTTACTGGGAATCCTTAAGTGTTTTGATGCATGTTCAGCCTTTAGATTAAATAATTGATCATCATTGAATTAGATTATTGGACTGAGAAACACACCATACTAATAAGCTACTCTTATTCTTTCCTACCCTCAAATAGATTTAAATCCAAAATCAATAAATTTGTTGAGCTATGTTAGCAAAACAACATGTCAACACTGCTCCTACCAAAAATATTTGTTCAAAAAATAGACTAAACATCTTATTAAATAGTGTAGAAAATGTCTTGTGCAATATTTTAACATGGTAAGTACTATGGACAGTTTTCATTTTTTAATGATCCATGGAAGTAGAATTGGCAAAGCAAAAATGAAAATAGCTCAATCAACTAGATAAAACCATCAAGATACATCCATCCCATTAATTTGTTTGATCTGACTCTAGTTTTAAACTTCTAGGCCACTGTAAGTAATGGTGAAATACCAGCATTTATTTGCCTACAGTTAGCTGGAACTGAGTCTGTTGAGATCAGTTACATGACTTCCCCTGACTCTGCAATACATTTTAATAAGCTGCTGCCTTCCTTTCCTCCCTTTCAGTAGCAATCATCTACTGAGCTTGACATTCATAATCCATCTCTTCTGCTTTCATTTAAATGCCACCCCTGAAAATACTGATTTCTCCTTTTGGAGAAAGCATCTAGTGCTCACTAGTTTATGTAAATGAAAAGATGGAAGTTTACCTGCAAGTGAAAAAAGGCAATCTTTTCCCAAATACACGCTCCATTTTTATGAGCAATATTAAAAGATGAATAATGGTATGTTATTAAATTCGTTCTTTTTTATAGCCTTTTGTTACATTCTTTGGACTTGACATGACCAAGATGAAGAGTTCACAGTAAACCCATTCAAGGAAGGCAGCTAAGTACAATCAGGATGTGCTCACATAATCCATGTAGTATTGGATCACACAGCAGCATAAACACAATCAAAATCAGATGTGAAAAGAGGATTAAATTTTCCTGAAAACTGCCAGAACAGATGACACAGAGTTCATGCCAACCACACAGCACTTTTATGACAGCTGTGGGGGGACAAATGATTCACAGTCCAGAATAAAGTAAGGAAGGGCTGGACAGATGCTACCCTGATGAACATAAACTCAGCATGCAGAAACATTTTGGATCCCACTCAAGTGGGAGTTCATACTGAAGCATTTTACTTCACATGTATTTTACGTGATTGTGAACCCTAATGCCAGATTTACTGGAGGATTTGCTCAAAGGCCATATGCAGAGATCTTACCAGACTGAACACATAAATATGCGAGTCTATTTGCTTTCATTCAACACCAGTGACTTCCTTGTCAGTAAGCAGGAGAAATTTAGCATACAGGTTTATTTATCACCGGCTCACAAAATAAATCAGCTCTGAAGGCATGTCTGAAAGACATCTAATCTGATCCTATCCCTCTAAGTAATTCCACCTTGATGAGAATGCTCAGAGCCTGTGCAGTCTGGCTCTGATCTCCAAGGACCAAGGTTCTGAGTATCCTGACACTATCTGCCTTCCCTCAAAGGAGAAAAATTCTGCCTTAAACTCTGTCAGGTTACAACTTTCAGAATTTTCTGTTTCAAAGTGGGTTTAAATCAGTCACAAATTTTAACACGAGGCATAAAGTGAAAAACTGATTGCTGGTGTGATCCCACAGTGCAAACTTGTACAAGAAATCAAATAAAAAAGTGGGTTTATGAAAAAGAAAATTAACAATCCTTTTCTCCCGGAGAAAAACCCAAACTCTCAATAGTATTAAAGCTAGTGGTATGGAAACATATCAAAGAAACGGCAAAAAGTATTACCAAAGGAGACAATTTTGTGTCTGCTACACATCAAAGATGCACAACCACCTGACTGATCAATATCATGCTTCTCTATTGGCACCTATGTACAATGCAAGGCATTAAGCAGTGAATATTGCTCATTATCAGCTTAAAACTGAACAGAAAAAATATCAGGAGAAGCAAGAAAACTGTTCTCGTCCAACCAAGAAGTTCCATTAAAAAAATGACTCATTACCTAGTAAAATCAGAAAGAAATAGCACTCAGAAAAGATTATGGACTCCATAGTAGAAAATTTCATATTGTTGTTCTTTTTCAGTACCTCACTACTAATTGCACAGTTAATGCTTAGAAAAAACATGGAATCAGACCTTCAATACGTGTTAATGATCTTAAATCCATGAGAGTGTAACACAGTTTTTAACTACACCTTAAGTGAAACAAAGGTAAGGTCTGAGTGGCTCAACACAATAACGAGAATCAAATTCTTCATTGCCTTCATTAACTTCGTTTTCAGAAGATTGACACATCTATGATCACCCCTTTGGATTACAGCTCCAAAATGAGAATTACCTCCGCAATGCAACTTCTCTTTGTGATCCAATCAACAATATAACCCTCTAGAAAGGGAACTACCAACAGTGGTTTCTCATGTGGAAAGCTGTAATAATTCTTTTCTTTCTTCCACTATTTACCCATCTTGACCACTTCAATTCCACCAGCCAACATGGCCAATAGCTTTGTAACATACAAACTATGAAATGTGACAACAAATGACTTTCCTTAGGAGAAAGAACCAGCCGGTTTCTAAAGCTGAACTCAATATTCCTACACATTCTTCAAAGAAACTCAAGGTTTACTGTGAATTTCCAATTCCTGCATTTTTCCTAATCAAACCCTAGAACCAATGAAAAACTCCTTTCACAAACTTCACAAGTAGTTTTCTTACCTGACTTCACTGTAATCTCAAAGATGTAAGCAAACAGACTAGAACACTGGTACAGAGTAAGGCACTCATTTTCACCTATACTGCCCCCACTTCTTATCCTTCAAAGAACAGGTGCCCTGCCTGGGAAACATTTTCCAAGCTAGATAGTCAGCATCTCCAGGATTCTGACTTCGCAATCTGTTTGAAAACTCAGAATGTTTTCAAAGACCACCTCCCCCCCCCAAAAAAACCCCAAAGAACAAAACCCAACCACCCCACACACCTATTGCATTGATTCCACCATTCTCAGGACATGCTGGCAAGTTTTCATGCTACTTACAAACTGAAAACTGTTGAATTTTGCTCAGCTACCTTGAGTTCAGCTCTTTTCTGCTCTATTTCAGCAACCTGACTGAATGAGTACTAATTCCGCAGACTAGATGGCTCTCAAGTCTGAGGATACATTCACTGCATTTTTTTTATATTAACTTCAAAAGGTGGGTGGAAAACAATTTGTTATGTAGCCATACTGCAATTAGTCTTCTTTTAATTTCTGTTAATCACCTGAAAAAGCATTACAGCACTTGGTACAACAGATTTTTATATTAGTAGCACAAAAACAAGAATTAATTTGGACAGAACACTGTGCAAAAGCAGCAAAGATGTGTAAAACTGAGTCTCTCTGATAACAGAGTATTTCTGACCCTAATTAAATTTGATCCTCAGGCTGCAGCTGAGGGCAAGCACGCATTTTTTCCAACAGTTAGCATTCTGCTTATTATTTCTCCAGGAACTTTATACTGGTAACAAGGAGTGAGGTGTAGAATGTTTCTTCATGTGACAGTTCTTTAGCTGAAGCAATCCAGTTTCACTTGGAAAACTGGAATAAAACATTTCAGCTAATCTGGTCATCCAAAACAGCAAGAGGGACAGGACAACACAAGCCTTTTCAGCGACACAGACACATCAAAAGTCAGCCCTGGCACAGCTGCAGCCATTATAAACAGTGGAAATGGGGAAACAGGAGCAGCTCTGCTCGCATTCACAAAGGCACTCCAAGAGGAGCCTCACTAGCTACAAAACTACAGATTCAGCAATGTGCTTGGGAAAGGTGGTCAGTTATATATTTTCTTTTTAAAAGTAGTAGTTATTGTTGCTAAAGACTCAACAAACCTTGAGCTGTGTATTTGAGGTACACAAAGGGATGATATGACCGAGTATGAAGAGTAGCAGGTGACTGTAAATCAGCATGATTTAAAAAAATTAAAAAGCAAACAAACATCTTCCTTACCTTTTTTTAATCAAGAGGTGGATGTTGGTGTCTCCACAAACACTGTTCATTTCCACACACAACAATGGGGCTTACCAATCAGCATCCAAACTGATAGACATCTCTTTTTATCAAATATCTCAGAATTTATCTATTCAATTTTCATACTTTTTCTGTCCCGTTCCCAGCAAATCTATAAATGCTCTAAGGTGTGATCTGAAAGCCACAACATCCCATTTCTTTTAAGAGTTGCTAGAGACACAGGAAGGGAAAAACACCCAAAGCAGAACTTAAGTTGCTCTGAATGCCCCATAAGAGAAAGTTTTAACCATGAAGACATCCTATCCTGCCTTCAGTTAATGATTTTGTAGAGGTGATGTGCACCATAGTGTTCCACAGAAATTAAAATATAAGAGGACATGGGTTTGATTGATCTTGCCATTAGTTGACTGAGTGTCTAAGTCTGCTTTGAAAGTGTCACTGGCACCACCTCAAAAGCACCAGATGTACCACTTGCACAAGTACAGTGTTCTATGTGAGCTTCCTGCTTTTCTTTTTCAATTACTACAGATTTATTGTAGGAAATGGGTTTCTTCACAGAGGGACAAAAAATTGCTAAAAGTCCTTTTGACGTCAGCAAGTAGCTCACCAATTATTAAGACCACATCCAGCTCTGGTGGACATGTCACAGAATGGCTGAGGTTGGAAGGGACTTGCAGGGGTCACATGTCAGTCACACACACCTCGTGTGTCAGTACCAGAGGTAACGTGGTCTCACAGCAGAAACCATCCTAGGGCTGTCCCACATACACTTCTTGCCACCTCTGGTCTAACACACTGCAAGAATCAACTGCTGATTATCCAAGAAAAAGAAGAGAGTGGTAAAAACTCCCACGTTTCTCCCAGGAGATTTCTCTGGGAACAATTCAGTGAGGACACTGTAATTACCTCATACCTCATTTATCCCACAGGAGTGGATACAGGTGTTTAAGCTGCAGAGATGAGCAAAATGTGTTTTGGAAATGCAAACACAAGAGCCAAGCCTCTTCACACAGTGGATAACAACCCATGGCTTTCATCCACAAGCAAGTTACAAGTTGGAAGTGCAATCAACACAGAGTATTCTCTATAGCAACCATTAAAAATAATCAGGGAATTGCTACCAAAGATGCAATGTATTTCAAGTACCAAGTTACAGTCTCCTTGCATTGATTCACTGATTTTGAATTGCAATAGATGATGTTCAAGAACATCTCACTCCCTTAACTGTTCAATAGCTCCTTCAATTCCCAAAATTATCAAGTAACTAAAAACAGCTCCCCAAAGAGAAACAGATTTTCGTCTTCAAATATACCTCAAAAAGACAGCAAAACTTAGGAATTTTCTTAAAAGAGCAAAACATTTTTGCAGTTTCAGAACAAGTTCCTTAATAAAAATCATAAAACTGCCATTAATGCAGTAAATAGAGGACTCTACAAAAAAGGAACCAGGAAAGGATAAATCTAAACTAATTTCAATTGTGTGTTTCAGCAAACTAATCAGTAATTGTCAATAAAACCGAAAACATCCTGTAGGAAGTTAATTTACTTATAAAAAAAATCTAAAAAATGAAAAAATCATATCCTACATCCTTTCAAGGAATACTTAGTGATGGAAAGCCCAGCCCATAACTTTATGGCAAATAGCTGAGAAACACTGCAATTACAGGAGAATTCACTTTGTATCAGGCTCATTAAAAACATAAGTATGAAAATTACCTGTCAGTTAGTAGTAATTGCATTTTGTTGACATGTGATCAGTCATGCTGGTCTTAAATACTGACAAGACCATTAATAAGGTAGGAATTAAGGAATTAGGTAATTTAGAGTATTTTTGAGTAAATAAATCTTTAGAGTAATTACCATCTGCAGTGCCATTTTAAGACAATGAACACGACATTTGTACTAAAAAAGCATTTTTAGTAATGTAAGCATACCAGTATTTTTTTAAATGAAGGAAACACAAATCACTAAAAGGTCAACTAAATTACACTGCTTAAGGAAAAAAACCTGACATATCATTACTGTATTAGCAAAACCAAGGATAGCTTTACACTGTCCCAAAATAATCATGGAACACTACTCATTTCTACAGAATGGTAGCTTAAAAACAATGAAAAAAGGAGGTAACAAAGGATTCTTTTCAGACTTCATGACAATGTGTTGTAGTCACCACCGCAGCAAGAAGAGATTCTTGTTTCAGTGGCTACTCCAAGCAATAGAAGTTTCATCATGCGAAGAAATGTCCTTTCTCCTGGGTGCAGCAGAATTCCATAAACAATGCCTTACCGTTTTTCCACTTTAATAGCAATGAAATCATAATCTCATTAAAATCACAGTAGGACACAAGTAATTCCTTTATTGGTGATCAGAATAGGTAATTATAGAGCCAGAACTATTTCCAAGTCATCCAAATCAATGTAAATTTCCAAGCAAGCAAGGAAACGCTAAGTATCATGAGGACTAAATGAGTCATACAGAACAACAGTCTTATCAGACACATTTTTGCCACTAACTCATACCCACTAACTCCAAAGGAGCTTTGTCTGGTTTTGAGTAATGTTTTTTGGGGTTGTCTCTATAGCTCAGTTTCTGCAGTTCCACGAAAACTCCCCTTTCTGATGGTGCTCTTCTCAGACAAATTCCTGCTTACACAGACCCAGCAGCAAAGCACACAGAAATACTTCTGCCCTACCTCTGATAGCCAAAAAAATATCCTCCCTTCCCATTTGATTTTGATTTGACAGAGTGTAGTCTCCTTTACTGCATCAAAGTGTAACAACCACAGTGAGCCATCACCAAAGTCCATGGGACAGCTTCTGATAAAGATAACACAGGAGAACATGTTCTTTAGCCGAGTTGCCTCCAGGTAGAGAAAAGGACTCCAATGATTAGCTGTTAGAAAACAGTTATGTGGAAAGAGCTTTTGTGTCCTGATCTCATTCACCACTTTGGCATTTGTCCAATCTTGGCTTACTAATAGGGTCAGAACTTCATTCCAAAAATAACCAGGGAATTTGTGCCTTGGACTTGGGCAGGCCAAGATTTCACACATAGAAATAAAGAAAAAAGGCTCCTATAATGTTAATCAGAAAAAATGTGAATGAGAAAAGTCTGAAAATGAGCTTCACAAATGTGCAACTTCCCACAGGAGTTTTCTGAGAAAATGATTAATATGGCTCTATTCACAGGGAGAAACACTGTTCAGAATCACTTTTCCCTTGCTCAAGCCAGAAAATGTGAACTGAAATCAAAGCATATTACCAACAATAAAATATTAATGCTCTGGATTTTTTATGCAAACTTTTTCACCACTGCATTATTAATGACATCTAACTGTAGTGGAGATTGCTGCAGGACATGCTACTTTTACTACAGACTTCATAGTTTTAACTATAAAATACTTTCTTGAAATTCATCATCTGAATCAGAAACTTACAAAAATGTTATGAAAATACCAGCAAGCATTACAATTTTGGGACAAATTTCTTTTGTGATAGAAATAATTTACTTTAAACTATTCTTGCACGGACTGCATTCAAAAGGTACAGTACCCTGTCTCAATTTTTTTTTCAATAGCAAGAAATATCTCATAATTACTACTGCCAATATTTTGGCACAAATCTTTGATTTTGGCTAAGATCTAGATGGGCATCACTGAACTACCCGAAGCTGAAGTAGACCCTGAAACCCAAAGATCTCCACAATGCAACAGTATAGTTTAAACCTGTCACATTCTTCCTACAAGAGCTCTTTATCAAAAGGTCACACAGGAGCTCACTTACCTGATCTGCGACATGTGGAGACCGTGAGCTTCTTTTGGCAACACATCAAAGTAAAGAACACCTGGAAACCAAAATGGTAATTATACCGGGAAAAAACTTATTCAAGAATGGGTTCAGCCAGCTACAAATCAGAAAAAAAAATTACAATATGCTTTTCATGAAAGCCTCAAAACATCCAGCCTCCATCCACAGACTGGAGCCCACTCTGGCACATGGCCAAAATCAAGTGGAAACAAACCCGGAATTACAGTGGTTGCAGTAAGAAGAGTCACGATCACCAGCTTTCTCTTCCGTCACATCATCCATTAGGACTGCTTTTATTCAGATTGATGACAAGACTTGTTAATTTTGCATTTAAATTCTTCCTTTAAGTAGTGCTTAGATCTCTCAAGGATTTCCATTTGATTTACAGCATTTCACACTACTCTTCATTTTTACCAAATTTGGCCTTTTTGACATTTTGCCTTTGCACCCCTGCAGCCTTAATATGTGCTATAATCCTAAATCAAATGGGACAGTGATCACTGCTGTTCATTTCCCTCCCTTATCTTCCCAGCATCAATTATGTTGTTTGTATTACTGTATTGACTGAAACTCTAAAATTACTCTTCCCAGTCCCCTCTTTGGTAGTGGATAATACTACACTGCAGTTCAGTTTGAGGTGTTTATATCCCTAAACATACCCTACTTTCTGGTTTTACAAAGTACTTCAATGCCTTGCTTATATTTGCAGCCCATTTTTATTGCACCTCTGATAGTCTCCCCTGAACGCATTTTGTTACGTGATAGCATGTGCCATAGTCCCCTCTTTGCCCACTGGTCTGGTTATTCTCTTATGATTAATGGTAAAAGTGCTCAGTTTCAGAGTCAGTTCGACTCTGCCCGTGTATTGATTGTGGACCTTGAGATACATAGGCTGATAGCCAGGAAATACAAACTAAAACAAACCAAGAGTTTAGAAATAAAATCGAGTGTCACTACAAAAATCCCTTAAGGACACAGCAAAACACTCAAAATGTCTTCCATATTGGTGTTTTTAGAAATACAAATAGGTAGAGCGCATCTTCTACCATCTAGTTTGAAAATATCAAGAGAAGCAGAGGATCTTGAAAGAATGAGACACCGTGTCTAAACACTGGTGTTCTAATAACATAGCCGTTACTTCTTCCAAGAGATGACAAGCACCTGTAATTTATAATACACAACTAAAATGTGTATGATATTTCATTACGTGTACACAACCAAGCCACAAGACAAACTAACCTTAGACATGCTTATAAAACTGACAAAAAACATACAAATCGTCCATTTCCCCCTTTACACTTTTATCACTTTTATCAATTTATTGTACCACCAGTTGCAGTCCTAACAACTGTTCCAGAAGACTGCTTGAAGATGATTTCATAGTTACATAGAAATCATATTTCTACAGCTGTTTTTAATTTAAAGAGTGTGAAGTCAGTTTTGGACAGACTGAAAACAAAACAGGAGCTTGTTTACAAACATACCAGGAGATTCAAGGGACAATGACAACACACTGAGAGTCAGTTTATGGCAGTTCACATTTTAAAATATATATACAAATAAACCATGTGATCCAAAGCAAAATAAAGCCAGAAGACTCTTGTTAATTTTAACAAAGTCCATCTATGCTTCCAATTTCAGGCTTTTTTTACCACGACTAGGTCTAAACCTATTGTTAATCATACTATATATTTTGCAAGTGAAGTTCTCCTTAGTTCATGGGACAAAAAATTGGTGCTGCAAAATACCTCAACTTACCAAAATACTCAAATCTAGATTTAGAGAAAGATGTGGCAAGCAGGTAATTTTATATTTAGCTAGAAGTAATGTTCTGCAGATCAGACAGTAAGATAAAATAAATCCTCCTCTTGACTAAAAGTTAAGTCTTCTTTGGTACTTCAACAAACTTACGGACCCTCTAGTAAATGTGTGTCCTCACTGAAACTTTGCTATGAAAGGTTTGTCTGACTCACCAGCAAGCAAGCACAATATCTGCAGACATGTGTGAGTGGGATGAACAGCACTCAGGGAAAATACTGGCACAACACCTCTGCAAAACCAGGCAAACCAAGACAACATCATAGTGTCATAAGTCTTTTTCATTGCAAATTCCTCAATTTTTACTGTCATTTTACCATCTCAGAAGTAAGGAATAACTAGAAACAGTTGTCGATGAATGTTCGATTTCAGCAAGATTACAAACTTGTTCAACATTATTTGACTTGTTTCATTGCACAGATTAAAAATGGCTCTTTTCTGCAACACTCTACACAGGACTTTTATTAAGCCTTCTTATATCACATTGTTCTACAAAACGAATAAATTCACTGAAGCTATACTGATCTATTGGCTTCACAACACAAAACTCTTTCTATAGCTGGTTGCCTTTCTCTTTCCAGGGTTAGCCATCATCATGGTACCTTTAGTTATCCAACAGAAGACTTAGCTCCCCTTAATTCACAATTTGAATCATTTGAGCAGAATTACATTATTTTCTTCCTGTAAATGGGAAGAACCATATAATCTATTATGACATGAACCTCCACGTTCCTTATTCCTACAGTAGATTTGCTCTCCCCGTGGCACATACACAACACAAAACCTGCTCCTAAATAAACTACTAAATTTTATACTATACCTCTTGCCATTCAAAGCATATAATACACTGAGCACTATAATAACTATCTCTAAGTAACATGGAACTAAAACAGGCAAACAGAAGTGAAGCAGAAGTTAATTAGTCCAAGCTCAAACTGTTTGTTGTACCTCCATTATTTAATGCGTTCTTCATTCTTCATAGTAGATTCCAAAAGAAAAATCTTCTGCATATTACACTTCCAATTAATTCCTAAAGATTCCCATTACAAATAACAGTCAAGTTAATTAGAAGAGAAATCATATATATTTGTCTTATTAAACCCTAGCACATATGAGCCTAACAAAGATATAATCCAGGTTTAATAGTGAGTGGCAGTATTAAAAGAGAATAAATAGTACAAAACTGATCTGATAAAATTGTGGCATTTTCATGGGCAAATTAGTGCCAATCATTTGAGCAAAGAATGCATGTACAATGTAGTCCTCGAAGTATATCTCTAATTTACCTATTATTCCTATAAAAAAATATATATTTTAGACTCTGAGTTCAAAACAGGACTAAGACCATGCCAAATTTTATTCCCACATTCTTTTAAACTGTGAAAGAGCTTTCTTATTTAGGCATTCCAGAATTATTAGCTTTGTGGAAGAAAAATACCCACCAGCAGTAAGCAATTATGCAGATGCATTTGTACTCTGGAAGTTAAAGGTCTATTATGCTTTGAGATTAATAAAATAATGCCCCTGTATAGAGCTAGCAAATTCCTTTAAAAGTTTGCATTTCACATTTAATCTAGTCCTATAATTTAATCACGATAGTCTTATGCATTATACTAGGGTTGAAAAAGTGTGTAATTATCTGAATGCAAGATTTTTATGCCTGAGATAATTAGAGTGCTACTGGCTAGACCCACAACATAGACAAAAATAGATGAACCAATTAATTTTAGTTTTACCATTTTTATTTTGTGCAAGTCTTCCACATTCATGGGTAAGTAAAAAGAGATGATACAGACTATCACATTTATATGAATTTAGACCTTGAACACTTGCCATCTGAGACCACCACATTTTGAATTTCATAGTCTGAATATTCCTCTAGTTCTTCAACAAAATTGAAGTAAAAATCTCTGAAGGAACAAAAGTTCAAGCACTTTTTTTTTTAAGAACTGGGCATAATTAATTTAATAGACCCCAAGATCATATGAATGTTGGTAGTGAACCATAAATGCACTTTCTCTATCATTTGACCTTGAAATCTTTTTTCCTTTTGTTCTTCCACTCAGAAAACACGGGAACAGAAATGCTCAGTTAGAGTAAAGGCAGGACATAACTTCCATGCGGAAAAGTAGAAGCAGCCTCAAGAACAATACTCAGTATTACTGCTGCTTAATCCTTTGTAGGTAGGATTACTGAAAAAAATAAGTGATACAAATGGGAATCTCCATTAACCAATGCTCATGTTGTTAATACCTAATGGAAACAAAAAGGTATTGCACCTTAAAGTTTTCAGTCTGTGAGAAAGAAGGTTGAAGTGATGTGTATTCAGAAGCAAGCATGGAAGGAAGTTAAATGTAGCTATTATCTCAGTTTCCTTTCTTCTCTCATTTTTGCCCAGGCAAACTCTCCGTTCACCTCACTTTATCCATCTCTGGCACCTGCACAGACCAGCTTTGACTTTGAATGTACAGGGACAGGAGGAGGGAGGACAAGTTATTCAGTCACAAACACTTCTGTACCTGGACCCATTTTTTCCACTCAACACAGTGACCAAAGTTGAAGAGGAAAGACATTCCCCATTGCAGGTGTATGAGAAAAACATTAAGAGTCTTTTTTCCTGCAGTGCTCATTCCAAACAGCTAAGCTGGGCTGCAGAAAAATGGCTGCAGTAGGGAAAAGGTAATAAAAAAGGAGCACAAATCAAGTAAGGTAATAAAATAACAAGAATCATCTTAATATTTGCTGTGGAAAAAAGAAATAATTATATTTTTCTCATGTTTCAGTCATGGGTAAAACAGAATATGGGTCCTGACAGACATCCATCAGCTACGAGAAGAAAAATACAATGAGCTGAAGCAGTTTCTGTCATGTAATTTATTTTCATGGCAAACAGATTATTTTATTTTCTATTTGCTCAGTATAGATCATATCCACTAATGCAAATTTTTTTCAAATATGAAGTTGAAAAAGTTTGTCTACTGGTTGATGAGTATGAAATAAACACCACCTTAATGTTCAACTTCTGTTTTCTCTCCATTAACTTAAGAGAATAAAAACAAGTAGAAATTCACACTTATTCCATGTTGCCAAAACAAACTCTACCACACAGCATCGAGTCCGTTGGGTGCATAGGTCCAAACATTACCACTTCGTCTGGAATGTGAACTGAAAAACTGCTGAACAGGCAACACATGCATCCTCTTGCATTTGGAGCTTTAATGAATATTCAGTTTTAATGAATATCAATACAGACCTGTACACATGAAAGATTATATCCTTCTCATGGTCTACTTGAGACTTAACAAATCAGGATGACGCAATGCAGTTTTGTTAAAACACATTCAACTTAGAAAATGAGAAATTTCCATTACTGACTTACCCATCTCCATTTCTCTACCACATCATCCAGAGAGGTCTCAGTTTAATGCATCTGAATCATTTTAAATTAATTTACAGTGAAATATTGTCATAAAAAGTAGCTATTTGCCTATTAATGTCACAGATTTAGAGAGACTACCAACGCTGATAAAAGGAATATTTTATTTCTGAGATGTACACTCATGAGGCAAATCTACATTATGCTGGCTGCATTCAGTCATACAACTAATAGAGGGGGAATTTAGTATTCCAAAAGTTCCATAATATGTAGTTAAATACCTACTTTGGGCACCAAAACCTAGCATGTTTACATAGAGAATAAAGAATCGAGTAACTGCAGAATGAACTGCAAATGAACCTTTAGCACACTGGCCTTCCTGTGATTCCTGTCCATATCCCTGCTTATACCCTGCCATTTCCAGCAACTTCCCAGTAGCTCATCGGCAACTAAAAACATGGTTACAGGAAATATTGTTTACAATTGTATTGTTTACAAGCTGTAAGCACATCAAATTTAAAGTATCTTGATTGTCTACCTAAAACACTAGATTGATACCTGTACAGGAGTTATATTTACCTATCATACACGCAAGTAACACTAACACTAATAGCAGTAGACAAAAATGTTTTAACCTATTAACTTTTATTACCTATAAAACTGAGCAAGAAAAAACCCCCAATCCTTTCCCTCCAAGATTTTACCTGAAAATGGGCAAGTTGCTATCTATCAGATTAGTTTTACAATAACACTGGATTTACTGCTGTAAATCAAGAAAACATGGAGCACTGTCACACCAAAGCACAGCGGTCAAGCCTCAGCTTTTCTGAATTTTATGGGGCAAACTTAGTAATTTGGGTGCTTTTTTAAAGACTGCAGGTCAGCAAAGATTGTCAAAGGTGGCTTGAATACACACATAGTAGGATTCTCCCCCAAAGTCAAGAGAGCTGTTTGACAGCAAACACTTGGAAATAAAAAAGTATGTATTACTACTTTTCACACTTCCACTTAAATAAAACAACTATTTCTAGCAAATAATTGAGCATTCTAGTTTTTCTCACTTCTATCGTCACTAATTAAAGCCATTTGTTAAAGAAGCTGCAACAAGCAAAGGCATATGGAAAAGCTGAAAGATACTAATCATCATATGAGCCAAATATCTTGGCAACATTTACCAAATTATGTGCTAAAACCTTGATCTACTCATAACAAATTACACGTATTGTCAAATATTGACAGCTTCCCTATGTACAGGAAAAACCGATTTTATAAAATCAGTGTAATACAAATGTTAACACTGAGGTTTCCTTAGTTGATGCCATAAGAACCATTTACACATGCACATATGGTGTTAGAAGTCATTAATACTACCTTATCAATTTTTTGTCGCATGAATGGAAACTGCTCATCTTATACACCATTTTATGCCTATTTACAGTTACTTTGCAAATTTGGCACAAAGGTTTACCTGCCTCTTTCTACATTTTGAGGCTGTAGGATTGTTCTCATTACACATCAGAAGAATTTCAATGTCTTAAAAAAAACTTCATGATTAAAAACACATAGAAAGAGCTAAGATAACTTACACTTAATTACTTGGTCTAAGACAAGCACAAGACCCTAAGCCACACTTTCTTCTTTCAAGGAACTCGGCTACTCTCTCCTTCTAGCACAACTTCACTTTGTTCAATAGGCATGTCAGTCAATAAAATGTTTATTTTCAGTGTGCGTAATCTGCTTTGGTAGAATGGAAATCTTATTAGAGATGGCCTTCCTAGCACCTCTTTAGTTTATGGTACTCTTTGAACCCTAAGAGGGTTAGGGGTTCCAACAGATGGTCAGCAGCTAAAAAATGTTCACTTACACGAGGGAACTGCTCTGGTAGTTCAGTTTGATAGAGAAATTACTGTCACTTCACACTTCCAGGCCCATTGCAAAACAAAGGAAAACCCCAACAAAACAAACTCACATGCCTCCCTCTAGCTCATTCTCATCATCTGTAGAAATAGTGCTGTCTCAAAAACTTGTCTTTTATTGCATTCCTGTAGAAGTTCCACAGAGCTTCAATTTTGCAGCCCTTCAGGAGAACAGTTTTGGCAGAATTAACTGAAACTGAGGATGCCAAGTCTTATCTGTGTTTCAGGACGTATGTGAGAGCATGAGCATATCGACATACACAGGAGGGAAGTAAGATAAAGTCAGAGCTGTGGAAATGCCAGGAACTCAGAACCGAGACTTATGCAGTTTCATCACAAACCACCTGTTTCAACAATGTTATTAATAGTGTAAGATATTGAAACGCACTAAACCACTGTCATCTCTCAGTCCTTCATCTTTCCATGTTAATAGCTAGCAAAGACTGTCTTTCTGGAAACACAGAGCACAAGTGTACCAAAGACACAATCACTGTATGTATTTACCTTGCTTTTCCATGTATTTCTGCATAAACAAATCTTAGAAAACCAGGCATGAAACACAAGCATTTTCTAAACTCATCCAGCAACACGGAACACCATACATCACCAAGGACGTGGTTGTTGGACAGTCCTGAAGATAAGGAAGAAAACTATGCTATTAAATATTTTTAAATGATCTAGAATAAAAACTGAAAAAAACCTGTAAAAAAAACACACTGCACTACTGTGCTACAGAAGCAATAAGCATTTACCAATGGTGCAAGTGAATCTTTTACCTTGTAATGGCCTGTATTTTCTGTTCAAGTATCAAATAATAAAAGTTTAGACATTTTTCCATTTGATATCTGTAATCTCTTAAGTACCTATCTTCAAAAAAGCTGCACACAAAGCTCAAATAATGACCAGAAACAGCAATATTTTACTGAAATGCTTTTGTATAGCAGTAGGGCTCCTACTTTTTCAATCAAATTTCATTTCCCAGCAATAATTTTAATTGTTACTTTAGACTCACCCCACTTGCTTAAGGGTATGTTGAATTCTGATAAAACCAGAACCATGAACTTGTTTGCTCCTACAAGAAGAGCATGTTTTACTAACAGCTATTTCTTTTATTAGCACCCTGCTGGTCCATTTATTAAGTACTGTGAGGGATACAGAAAATAAGCCAAATAATTAAGCCACATTTACAAGAGCAATGAGCAGATAACCCTCACCTGACTCCAAGTGCTTAAGCAGAGCCTTTTCACCACCTTCATGAGCTAACACATTTAAATAAATCCACATATACATCCACATATACATCCACATATACATCCACATATACATCCACATATACATCCACATATACATCCACATATACATCCACATCCAGTACACAAAGGATCCCGCTCACACCACAGACAGAGCCACAGCTAAAAACAAACCAGACTAAAAAGAAAGTCATACAGACCAACTATAACCAATGCCTCAGAAAAACCACATACAAAAAAAAATAGACTTACTTCAGGTAGCAAAAAAAGTAATTTCTTCCTCTGTTGCAACATAAACAAATGCACAAACTTCACAGGAGAGAATGAAGCAGCCCCGAGAGGAGAGAACCCCAATCACCCCCTCACAGCTGAGGACAATCCTGAGGGAGGGGGGGTTAATGAAGGCTCCAAAAGGGGCGGGAAGAGGTGAGGGGTGGGGGCCAAGGAGCATTAAAAGGGTGGGAAGGGGGGGAGTGGTAAAGAAGACTCTGGAAGGGAGAAGTGGTGAGTGGTTGAGGAGGTTCTGTAGAGGTATGTATTTCTGAGGGAATGAAGAATGAAAAAGGCTCTAAAAGGAGAAGAAAAGTGTTAGAAAGTAGAAAGCCTTAAAGAGTCCAGAAGAGTGGGAAGTTGTGAGGGATGAAAAAGGTCCTGAAATGGTGAGGAGCTAAGATAGGATACATGGTTTCAAAGTAACTTTTAAAATGTTATATAGGACTGAGTGTGAGATAAAGAAGTTTCCAAAGGGGCAGGAAAGGGTAACAGGTAAAAAAAGCCCTAGAAAATTGGGAAACTATGAGGGGTGGTGGCAAAGAAATGTCTGAAAGGCTGGGAAGTGGTGAGGGAGAAAGAAGAGTCTAAAATGGCTGTAGGGTGTGAGGGTAGAGAGGGTACAGAATGGTTCTAGAGGGATAGAGAAGTGAGCTGCAAAAGAGACTCTAAAGAGGCTGAAAATTGTTGGGCAAAAAAGCTTCTAAAAGAGCCTACGAAGGTATAGAATATAAGAGAAGATCTAAAAAGGTGCAAAACGGATGTATTAGAAGGTAAAGAAGGTTCTCAAAAGACAGGAAACTGTGAGGGAGCCTGAGGTGAAGATGGTTGCAGAATGGTGGAAAACTGAGGGGGACAAACAAAGCCCTAAAGGAGAGGAGGGAGTAGGGAGAAGATAGAGGGTATAAAAAGTTTCTAGAAAGGCAGAAGACTGAGAGAGTGGAGGACAAAGAAGGTTATAAAAGGTTGGGAAGTGGTGAGAGACAAAGGAGGCTCTAAAAGGGCTGGAAACTTTGAGGCAGCAGAGGGTAAGAGGAAAAAAAACTCTAAAAAGGTAAAACATGAAGGGAGAAAGGGTAAAGGCAGTTCTGAAAGAGTGAGAAACTGTGTGGGGTGGAGGGTACAAAAAGGGCTCTACAAGTACAGGAAACCATAGGGGAGCAGAGGGGCAAAGAAGCCTCCATAAGGGTAAGAAATTGTGAGGGGACAGAGGGGACAGAAAGGCTCTGAAAGGGCAGAAAACTGAGGGAATGAGGAGCAAAGACAAGATGGGGAACTGTGAGGGGTCAAGAAGATGTCAAAAGGGCAGGAAACTGAGGGAGAAGATGATCTAAAAATTTTCTAAAAGGGCAGAAAACTGTGAGGGGATAAGGAGTAAAGAAGGCTCTAAAAGGCTGGGAAGTGCTGAGAGACAAGGCTCTGAAATGTGGGGAAACAGGGGGTGGAGGATAAAAAATGGCTCTAAAATGGCAGAAAGCTGAGGGAGTGATGGGCAGAGACTCTGAAAGAGTGGGGAACTGAGGGGCAAAGAAACCTCCCATAGGGCAGGAACATGTGAGGGGGCTGTGGGCAACATTCCTGACCTTGGACCTGCCTCAGGATCAGTGCCCAGGTGAGGGGATGGTAGTAAAGCCTCCAGGTGAAGGCTACCTCGGCTGTGTTTGGCAAGGGCATCTTCAGTGCTCCTGTGGGTTTTTTTGTGTGTGGTGTTGGTGGGTTTTGGTGGTGATTTTTGGTGTTTATAATTTGGTCCTGAAAGCCCTCTCAGAGCCTTGTGGGCAGCTCTGAGGGAGCCCAGGCCATCCCTCTGATAAATTGCACCAGCCCTTCCCAAGAAGTGCCTCCCTCAGCACACCCCACCAGTGAATAAAACACCCTCTATGTCCTATTCCACACAAACACCAAGTGCCCTTTTTCACTGTTTGTACACTATTGAGATGCTTTCCTTTTGTTCCTCAGGTCTTTGTAGAAAGTGGACCAGCACAAGTGGTTTAAAGATGGGCTGATGGTGAAAGGCTCAGTTAAGGGGGCTGAGCAATCCCACCTGGTCCTGCTCACCTGAACATCACTTTTATCTCCAAGACGTTTAACCTAAATCAAAACTACACTGAGCAGAGTGAGTAACTAAGAAGGGTATGGTGTTGATGGCCAGTTGTTGATTATGCCTATGTGACCAGGTTCTTTGTCTAATTAAGTTTGGGGAAGTATACAGAGACTGCTAACACAAACGTAAAGACTCTTGAAGCCCAATAGAGAAATTGTGACAGTGTTTGTTTTTGTTATAGGTAATTGATGAAACAAAATGGAGAAATATTGCAGCAGCATTTGTATGAAACTTAGAAATCAACGATTTCTTTTATATTTTGGATGAGGCTGTTTATTGTGAGGATGTTTCTATAAAGTGAGTAATGTTTGTAAAATATAGAATGTTATTTTCAATGTATGAAGAAACAGATAAGTGGAAACTGACAAGTCACTTCAAATGCGATACAGCCTGTCCAACACTGATTGCTAGTTTATGCAGTGCTTGTTTTTCTAGGCAATTTAAGCAGTACACTTTTAAATGTGCTATCTATTTGTCTCCTGAACCTCTAATAACTGGTGTATGTAGTCAGAAGTTTGAAGGGTTCTGTAGACTTTCCTTTACGTGGCTTACCAATCTTCCTTAAACCATAGTTGTTCCTATATTTGATCTGGACCAGCAGCAGTGTGTGGAAGCCTAATGGCAGCACTGGTTTGTTGCAGGATCTCAGTATTTCATCTTTAATAAAAGACAAGGAATTCTTGTCCCATTTTTCTCTTACTGTGTGGCTAACACATTGGTTTTATTTCACTCTGACTGCTTTTCATGATATTAACTATCTGTTCTTTTGGTTTCTTCTCTAGTATTTCTGTATTTCATCCATTGAATTCTCTTTTTTTTTTGTGGATTCAGACACATTAAATTTTACTTTTTAGAAGAGTAGTTCCATTCGTGATTATCACCAGCCCATTGTGATTTCCTGTCAGAAGCATTTCTCAGATATTAATAAAAATAGTATCTCAGTAAATGTAAATAATATGATTTTCCAGTAGCGAAGGCATTTTGAGTAGATTATTTTATTTCAAGATACTGCTCGAATTCTAAGTAAATTTAAACTCTATTTCTTTATACCCTCCTGTCACTCTTGCATATAGTTCTTTGTCCAGATTCAAAAGAACCAGCTGCAGTCCTGTGCTGACATCATTGTCTCTAACAGCAGGTATAAGGAAATATTTATTACCTTTAAAACTTTTGTTACCTAGTGTATCATTTTTCCTAATTGATGTCATGAACATGGGTTATCTCATTCTACAAGCTTGGGAAGACTTTACCCAGTCATTCAAGCTGTTCAGTTTTATTGTGTGCTGATGTAACTGTGAAATGTGTTCTCTTTGCGTTCCTAATTAATATAGAACAGATTGTAAGGCTGCTACTTCAAAGTAACAAGCCTGTTTTACAAATTCTGTAGTGAATCTTCACTCTTAAGGAAGTTTGCTGTGTTGGGGTTGGTTGGTTTGTGGGTTGTATTTGGTGTCTTTTTTGTTTGATTGGTTTTTTGTTTTGGTTTTTTTTGTTGTTTGTTTTGGGTGTGGGGGGGAATGTTTTCAAAGACTGATACTAGTTTCAAGAAGTTGCCAGAGAAGAAGTTAGCTGATGAAGAGTGTTATTTTCATCTAATTACAAGGAAAATATCTCATGGCACTTGGAATACTGAATGCTATGAGCATCTTATTGAATGTGAGCAGAACTTAAACAAGGATGTGTTACAGGTATTATATTTTGATTGTAGCTGTAGCAAGGAGTCAGGTTGTCTTAAACAAAAAAAGGAGTTTATAAAACACATTATTTGAATATTAGGTGTTCAACTGCTATTTTTGGATCCAAAAGGTTGTCTCAAGCTCTGAATAACATTTAGAACAGCCCTATACTGAGAACTGCTGTTAATATGCTGTTTTTTGTTCATGAGGATGCAACAAAACAGAGGGAAAGAAACGTGGTCAAAATAAACATATTGCAAAGTAAGTCTACCTCTGCTTATTAGTTATGTAATAAACCTTATTACTTTGTGGTATTCTTTTGAAAACTCATCCATGAATTCCTTGTAGGACACTGTTAGTTGCGATCGAGAAAGGCTTTTTTGGGAAGTCTGAGCTAATTTTTGTGTGACGGCTTAACAGTTATTAACTATTATTGCTACACTGTTACCTGTGCTGATTAACAGAAATGCAAGTCTGGTCAAAACATTTGTTACACACGGTAACTGTAGCAGGCTCGATTCAGTGTTCCCACTTGTCATTTCTGCCCAGGGGAGGTTTTCCTTGCCTTTTTTTTCCTCCTGTTTCTTCTTGGTAGTGACCTGCTGACTTTGTCCCTTGACTGCTCAGTACCATTTTTAGGTTGTTTGGTTCTTACTTTAATTTGGAGAGCATGTTTTTATTTTATACAGATTAGTTAAAACACACTGAGACCCAGCAAAACATGTTACAGAACTGTTGGATTTTATCTTTTCTGTATTAACTTGGTGTTGTATTCACTGCAGTTGTTGGCCACAACTGTTCTTGTCTCCTCCCTTTGCAACTAAACTGAGAGCAGAAAAATTCATTGGGCAGACCTGGCATTACAGAATTCTTTGCTCTTGAACTGCTTGAGATATTTAACACTGCAGACATGGAACTCAGGTGTTTTTTGGCTTTTTGGAGCTCTTTACTGGAGCTCTACTTGTGGCAGTGTTCGCAGCTGGAAGTGATATCAGCATTTTCAAAATTTCTGGTATGTTATTTTTGTTATGGTCTGTGTGAATCTGTGTCAATAATCTGTGTATTTGAAAAACGAAACCAGAGGAGTCCATCTCAATATCTGGTTTTTACTCCTACTTTATTTTCCAGGCAAGTGTCATAGCTAAAATCAGCTCCCCGTTCAGCCTTCAGCATTCTGGGTGTGGAGATGGTGGAACTTGGCCAGTTCTGTCTATCTGCAGCCAGACAGTTTTCTCTTTACTGTAGCTAGATTGGTTTCAGCTCCTCAGCAGCTCTCTGGCTCCAGTTTCATGCTTGAAAGGTTCCTAGAAGATCAGGCAGGGATGATGGATGCAGTGGTACTGGGGGTGGGGAAGGAGGAGGGAAGAATGACATGGGCATGACAGAAGGAAAATCTAAAAATAAAATGAGAGCAGCACAATCATGCCTCAAGTTGTACAATTTGCTTTCATTTTTATTTTAATCCAAAAGATCAAATTCTATAGAAACTTAACTGGCTTAAAAAGGTTCAGAACAATCTAATTGTGATTTTAAGAAAAAAATATTAAGTGGGTACACTGGAACTGATGATCTCAGTCAACGTTTTGGTGGGGTTTTTTGTGTTTTTTTTTTGTTTTGTTTTTTTAAGAGAATATTTAACTCTGTGTTTATCAGTACCTTAACATATTTTGTGTTTTTATTCTTTCTGGGTCTTTGGCTTGTAAGAGAGCTCTGTGACCCAATTGTTCTTTGAGGTTTCATGGTCAGGGTATCTGTAAATTCATCACTTCACTGGTAGCACTGAGTAGGTTGTGTGTATCCACTATAAAAATGTGGGGTTTTCTTTCAAAACATGTCATTTATAAGAAAAATATTTTATTTTGCTTACATAAAAATAGGATTTTTTCAGTTTATGTATTTCTAAAATAGAGTGTCTGTTGTGTATATATTTAGAGTCAAGCTGACTTTAAATTACTTCCTTGTCAGCGCTTGCCTTGATATCAGCAGCTACACACTGAACGATAGATTTTTCAGATGTGCCTTCTGACTTGTAGTTCATAAACCCTCAGTTGTGCCTTACAGTTCAGCTTCTGCCAACTCCTGTGGAAACTGAACGATTGTCCTTTAACAGAATGTTTTATGCAGAGGAGTGATCTTATCTGGAGTACATTTGACTTCTCTGGGTTTCTTTATTTTGGATAATTGAGAAATATTTGGGAATTTTGTTCCAGCTGCATTTTTTTTGAGCATTAAAGCATCTGGTGGGAGAGTATGGACTCTGATGTGAGATGGCTTTCACTGGAGGCTATTACCATTGACAGATGGTTTTTTCATTACCTGCTGTAATGGACTGCACATTTACAGGAGCAGCAATAACATGTTCCATCCTGAAAATTAAGGGCCATCCACCTGCAGTAACTGTTTTTCAGCCAGATATCCTAGACTGAGGTAACTTCTCGATAGCTAAAGAATGCATGGTGTGTACAATTTAATAGTATTGACCTTCTTGTAGCTAGCAGATGTGAGCTCAGAGTTGATTTTTTTTTTTGTCTGCTTAATGCACTTCATTGGTATGACATAGGCAGTTCTCATCCCACCAGGGACCAGGAGAGGGATGATGGCTAAAACCTCCTTCTCATCATTAATGTATGTCAGGATTCTGTGCTTGGAAACTCAGTATATCCCTTTTTGTAACTTGTGTTAAAGGATTGGGAAATCATGTTTAGATGAGACAGAATAGGATTCGTGGTCTTCTGGCTTGGTATCTATGCTCTGTAATCAATCATTGGGAGCTGGAATTAAAAATTATTACTGCATGATTAGCCAAGATGTTGGAAGACAGCAGCAAGTGCTTCAAGAATGAGTTTGGCATTGCTGGACCAGTACACAGCTCATCAACAAAGTCTGAAAGTGAAAGAAAATTGGTATTTGTTTTATATTTGCCTTCAAATAGCAGACCTCCTGAAAGCGTAAGAAAAAGACCCTTAGATCAAAACTGGTCAGGATAATGGACTCACATTTGTAAGGGTTAAAGAAAATCACTTAATTTTTTGATTTATTCAATAGTCAATCATATAAGTTTTTTCATGCAATACATTTGTCTCTTTCCTCAGTGAAAACTATGGTGCTCTATCATGTGTTCATCCTATGCAACATAGCTAGAACTAGAGTAGAATTCATGACACTTTAGGTCTCTTCTGGGCTTTATTGACCACTGGTTATGCTGGTTATTCCTGTAGAGGAGGAGTTTTAAAATTGGGGAGATCCCTTTTGTTTTTGCTTCTTATAACTACAGTAAAAAGACTGGAATATAGACATGGAGTGTGTAAGAGATGGTGCCAGAAGGACGTGAAGTAATAAAACCAGAAGTATAGTAAATATCATGTTGGACTTAATTGTGCTACAGCAGTACAAGCCCCTCCTGAGCAGAAGGCTTCTACTGTGTGCAGGACACAGAGGCCATGGTTCATACAGAAAATTTCTGAAGAACTACTTAGTTTGATTATGGAGATGCAGAACTGTCTGAATGATGAATCAGCTAGAAAGTGACAGTTTGTGGAAATATTTGACCATTGTTTAAAAGAGAAAAATGAGGGAATAAATCCAGCAGTACAAGGATAATTCTCCATTCATTGAAGACTATCTAATATAAAAGGATTGAAAATTACTTATGATTGTGAAGCTTGGTTCAACATCAGCCTCTTACTTTCTCATTAGCACTCTGGAAAAGTAAGTCATGTCAGTATATTTCTTGCACTGCCATTCAATTTCTGTGCTTGTCTTCATTTTCTGCATTGCTGTACTGAAAGGGATCATTTCCACATGGGTAACTGTCCTCCTGTCATTTAACTGTAAGCCTGAAAATGTCAGTTGAAGGCACATCCTTCTGAAATATCATGTGTTTTCTCTACTTGCTGTGTATCTGCCTTTAAACAAACCTAGAAATACCGTGTTACTGCAGGGCCTGCATTTTCAGGGTGCTTTCTGACAGCTTGCTGAGCATCATTCTAAGATTTGTCTTCCACCAAAATTAAATTGTATGGATTCATGTTGATATGTCAGATCATTTAAGTGAAGATAAAGTCTAAAAAATGGAAAAGTGTTTTTTTCAAGAGCTCTTGCTCTCTGGGATATACTTTGGACTTATTACTGCTTTGTTTCTTTGCTTCCACTAATTTTTATTATGACACCATCTGTTGCAAATATGACCTGCTTAACTGAATGTGAAAAACTCAATGTAAATGTGTTAAAATTAAATAAGAGACATTTTTTAAGGATAATAGCATGGGCTACACCAGCTCTCCCATTCTATGCAGAACAATGGTAACCAGAGAAATCTTCTGCTGTTTGAGACGGCTGGTTATTCCATCTGTGATTAAAATAGTTCCAAAGGATATATCCTCATTGCATGTGGGCATTAAGGCTTTTCAACTTGAAATTAGAATTTAATGAGGGAGTAGTACTAATAATGGAAGTGTTTGTTCAATAATCATTCCGGGTCAAGAGAGCTGACAGATCTGTTTGATGAAGATAGCAAAAAAAGTGGTTAGCATTATGCAATGTGATCCTTCAGACAGCAGAACAGCCAGCTCTGATTTGTTCCTGCCAACAGCCACAGAGGTTTATCTTCTGCTCCTAGGCAAACATTATATGAAGGACTTTTTTAAGTCTCCAGTTAAATTAATGTGGTGGGTTGATCCTGGCCAGCAACCAAGCAGCCACCCAGTCACTCTCACCCACTCCTCAGCCAGACAGGGACTGAACTGGATGAGCAAAAGTGAGAACTTGTGGGTTGATATAGAGACAATTTAGTAAGTGAGGCAAAGGCTCATCGGTAAGCAGAGCAAAATAAGGGATTTACTCAGTACTTCCCATCAACTGGTGAATGCTTAGCTCCTGCCTTGAAATTGAAAGCAGGGCCTCCACACCTAAGAATTATTTGGGCTGCCAAAATGTCATAATTATGAATATCTTTACTTTTTTTCTTCCCAAAGCTCTCCTTTTTGAACACAGCACCCTAAGGTAAGCAATGTCTCTTAGGTCAGCTCAGATCATCTGCATCGTCTGTGTCCCCTCCGAGGTTCTTGTGCAGTCCCAGCCTGCTCCCTGAACAGGAAGGAAGTGAGACCGAAGCTCTGAGGCTGTGTAACCTTTGTTCAACAACACTGCAGTGCTATCACTGTTGTAGGCACCAATCCAAAGCACAGCACCATACGAGCTGCTGTGAAGAGAATTGGCTTCATGTGAGCCACACGACAAATAGTTATGAACCGTGAGTTACAATGAAAAGCAGCTTTGCAGCAATCTGACATTCTTCTAGGCTACTTTGCCAGTGTATTCCTAAGTATATGTACCTGTGACCTCTTGCTTGCTGATGTGTCATCAACCCTTTCAGAAGAATAAGAATCTGCTTACTGAGCTTCTTGCTGTTTGCTGGTACTTGTCACTTCATCACTAAGTACCATCAGTATGATGGTTTTAACCATTTTCCAGTTCTTACATTTAAGGACAACTTAGGTTTTAATTGCTTCTCTAGTTATTTCTAGCCTGCTGTTAAGGATATTTCTTCATTTATTTTGTGCAGAGTAGTAATAAACAACATAGACTAAGAATGGAGACATTAAAAAGAGGTAGATCTAAGGAGTGCATGAGTTCTAATTAATGAGAATTGGTTATAAGTATCTGTTACCTGCTGGAAATAGCTCTTACAAGAGTATCTTTTTTCCCTACCTTTTTTATGTTTCTGCCTCAGTTAATGGCATTTCTGTTTGGCCATCTTTTCATTCATATTCTCTGGTGCTTTTTGGTGCCAATGAAATTATTCCCTAACATAGCATTTGGTTGCCCTCCAAATATTAGTGTTTCATAGGCAATTAGAGCTTTGAGAATTTATTTCTGGAATAGAGCGGATCTGCCTAGTGTTAACATCTCTGAGAAGGCTGACTACTTGAAATTCGGTTTTGCCTGAGTGGTCTTGCCACTTTCCTGAGAAAAGGAAAGCATGATGTTAACAATTTTTAATGTTTTGTTGGAGTATTTATCATGAAATGACACCTGAAGTGTTCTGTATTTCAGCAAATTGTTACTGAGGATACATTTTGCTTTTGAATTCAGAGGATAATGTTGAATTTAATATTAATTCAGAAGTACTCAGTGCAATTCACAATGACAACCAAAAACAATGAATAATATATTTGTCATCCATTAATAACCATCCATCCTTTAAAAAGTTTCATCTTAATGCATTCTGGAAATCTGCAAATTAATTATGCAAAGCCCTGAATGAATATAGAATTGAAATGCTTAAGAATTTAAATGATGCAATTAAATGCTATTGCATGTAACTCTAAGTTATTTTTTCCTAATACTCAGTCATCAATCTTAATTTCAGTACCACCATTTAGAAACAGAATCACCTCCGACACCTTGTCAAAACATTGGAAGTTTGTGCAAAGACTGGGTTCTTGGTCCTTTGATTACATTACTTCCAGATATGAATTTCAAGTCTTCATTTAAACAGAAGTGACCTTTTTAAAGAGAGATGACAGTACTCCAAAATCAGGAGGGTGAGGTCAGTGATGTCAGTCTTTCAAAACTCCACAAATCTGGCCATGAGAAGTGGTCTGAAGCTGTAATCTAGCCTATGTAAGAAATTCTGTTTAAAGTCAGTAACAGTGACAAATCCATATGGAGCCAGTGAGGATTAAGATTTTCTGACCAGGCTGCTTGAGCAGTTCATATATACTTACCTACTTTTATTACTGTCATTTTTAGTTACATACCAATATCTTGCTCACTGCTTTCTGTTCTGTACTGTACCCCGGGACACAGATTTATGCCCATGTCAACAGCTCTGTAGCACACTGGCAGCGTAAAACGAGTTTCTGCTGATTTTCTGTGCTTCTACTGTAACCTGAGAGACTGAAGAGTTGGAAAAGGATCTTTCTGTTGCATCACAGAGCTCTACTCTCATCCTTCCTTGTGGATAGGGTATATCTCTCCTCCCATGAGCTGTCCAAAGTGTTTCTCTCAAGAAGCAGGAATTCTTATGCTGACAGCTGACACCTGTCCCTTTCCTATGGTTTTTTTTGTCTGTTTCTGCCTTGTGTTGACACTCAGAATATACAGGAAGAAATGTAGAATAGGTTTGGCAAAGAGTAATGTACACTGTATAACAACAAGAGGTCATGGCTACTCCATCCCAGCTGAAAAAGTAGCACAAGGGTGTAGAAAATCCAGGCTGTTGTGTGTGTACATGAAGTGTGTGAGGAAATCCTCAAATCTATGTTCCTGAAGGGTTTGCAGATTTAACACTTCAGAGCCAAGGCAGACACGCTCCTTCCCCTCTGTATATCTTGTCCTTTTGGGATTATCCTCTGCAAATACCAACCTGAAAATCCAGGATGAGTGAGGACTCCTGTCTGTTGGAAAGGTTCTTGGAGTAGTTGTTTTGCCTGTGCTCCAGGTCACTGACTCACTTTTTTGCTTTAATGGGAGCAAGACAGTTTTTGAATCTCTCACTCAGCTTCTTAGTGCAGACTGGAATCAGCTGGTAATGACAAAGACTCCCATTTTAAGTTTCTCTTATTGTTGAACATAACCTTGGAATCAAGTTTTCAAGACAAAACAACAGAATAGAAAATAAAAATTCAGCTGAAGACAAATGGTCTGTAGGGCAGGCAAGACTGAAATAGTTTTGGTAAAGAAGTTTGAAAGTACTGATTTAAGGATCCTGGTTTAAACTCTGGGGAGAATATTTTTATTGTTGAGGATGGAATTACTGAAATATTAGTTTAGAAAAACAGCTTGAGAAGGATATCAATCTTACAAAAAAGTTATTTTTTTCCTGTATTGTTTTCTTTTTTATTGCCTACAGAGGTAAAACATATTTAACATCAGCAAAATTTCAGATTTGGCAGTTTTCAAGCTAAACTTAAGCTAATGAAAAATGTGAAGGAAGCTATTTGAAAGTGAAATAACTTTTTGTCAAATCACACTTATTTTCAAGTTTCCTTAGCAGGTCATATGTCTTAAAGGCAAAAAATCATTATTTTTTGTTCTTAAATAAAATTCATCCAAATTCCTTAATACAAATACTTTGCCTTTTAAATTCCAGCAAACTGTTAAATACAATTTTACGTTATTACAAGTTTTATGTGTATCCACACATTATAGTATATTTATTAGACAAAACCTAGCATTTGATCAGGTTCTGGCTTTAAGATTGAGAGCTGTTCCTCAAGTTTCTGGATAACAGTATTTAGCCTGGTATTTTCATCGACTTGGTTTTCTTGGCGTGTGTTTTTTTTGTTTTGTTTTTACTTTAGTGAAAACAATCTGATTTTATTATAATTCTGCTTTTCAGCAGCATATAAAGTTTAAAAAGCTATGTTGTTGCTGATTATAAATGGGATGTTTGATCTCTTTCAGTGCACAACAAACAGGAGTATGGAAACATCAGTGAAGAGGAAGCCCTTTTTTAATATATGGGTGTTGACTGAACACTGTAAAATACCATTGAACTCCACTGGAAAGGTAATCGATGTCCCAGCTTCAATCCTCCAGAAGGCTGCAATCTCATCAGAAATACAGGAATAAATATTTAGCTTCCTTCCCCTTATCCCCTGACACCAAGACTTTCTGGATGCGAGGCGTTAGCCTTTGCATTAGCTTATTGATCTTTTAATGTGAGATCTAACTTGCTTCAGGGGTGCTATAAATACAATATTCCAGAAGTCCTGCCATATCAATATTCATTTATTTTTATTGATTAGTTGCCACTTCCAAATTCTGGGTACTGAATTAATGTATGCTGAATAACTACTTGAATTAATGAGGCTAAAATTATCTCTATCAACCTACACACAACTACAGAAATGTGTTCTATTACAAAGCTAATTACTACTTTTTTTTTTACAATCTGCAATTAGTTTCATAATTTGGCTTATCCTTGGGACCTCCCTGGAAGACATGGAGTAATGAAACAAA
Organism: Formicarius rufipectus; assembly: GCA_013399695.1. NCBI lineage: Eukaryota > Metazoa > Chordata > Aves > Passeriformes > Formicariidae > Formicarius > Formicarius rufipectus. The sequence goes on from VXAU01002555.1 coordinate 152,053, forward strand.
AGCTATTTATAAACTTTCCTTGTTTACAATGTCATACAAAAACATCCTTACTCTAAGTCTTTATTTAAACACTGGAATTAGTAGGTCACTGTGTCCAACTGAAAACATTTCAGACAGTGAAATTTAAGATTAATTTGAGATGTTGCTTTTTTGTGTAACTGTCTTGGCACTCAGAAAAGTACATCTCTGTATGTGCCTGTTATTCACACACGCAGCTGTCTTGGTAGATGACCAATAACACGAGGTAGGTGAACGTATTTGTGAGTACTTATTTTGAAACATCATCACGGTGTCACAGTTGTGCTATTTCCTCTTTTTCAGAGCTTTTTCTTCACAGTACTTCTTTGTCAGTTAGCATTCAATTTTTATATCTTTGACATTTGACTTTTATTGTATTTTATCTTTTGCTAAAGATGTTTTTTTCCTTTCTTCCATGTTAAATGTTATGTGGGCCTTTTTTTCTCTTCCCCCCGATAATTCCTCTCTAAACCTTAGTCTCCTAGCAAAATGTTCAAGACTATGAAGGTATATAAGTCCAGGCTTTCCTTTGTTGGGGGTCTCTCCTCCAAGCCACCCAGCTCAAGCTGGGGTGTTTTGTTACTACACTGTGATTAAATGATTTTAAGGATCAAGATATCAAAACTAGGACTGAGTTTGTAAGGAAACCTGACCTGACTGTGTGTGTGTTTAAGTTCTCAGGACTTTAATTTTTCATTTGAGAAATGGCATCTTTATTCCTTGCAGTATTTGTAAATGTCCTGGGCACTTATATTTTAAATGTGTTACAAAAGCGTGGAAATTAATTCTGAATGAGGACCCAGAATTTTGGGTGTGTTAATTTATCAGACGTGTTGGGTTGAAGTTTTGTTGGGTTTGTCAGGAGAGATTGTATCTACAAAGAAATCAAGCTACCACACCAAATGTTTGATAGAAATCTCGTGGGAGACATTGAAGAATATGACTTAAATTTTGTATGCATGTTTTTATCATGTTACAGCCCACTTTAATGGGCATTTTTCCACTGGAAAAATCAACTTGATTTTTCAAGTTTAAACAGAGAAATGCTTATGTAGTTCTTATCTATTTATTTATATTTTTGTGCTTGTAATATTTAACAATATTTTTCTGTGGTTTTGATAATCTTAATCCTCAGTTAGTTTTATTTTCCCTTATATAGCTTGTATTACACTTGCTGTGAAGAGGTAAAATTTTGCCCAGTTTATCTATTAATTTCTAGACCTCCCTGTTAAATGTGAATACTAAATTCTGGGGTTTTTTTTCACCTGACATGAAGTTTGCAGATGGATGCCAAGCTGTAGGGAATGCTTTCAATTTATCTATATATATAGTGTATATATATAGCACAGGCATAGGCTTTTAGTTGGTATGAAAGTTATGCTGTGTCTTCTTGACTTGAGCAAAAAAATACAATGACAAATACAGAGACAGTTACAGGAAACTGTCCTTAGGCAGAATTAAAGTAATAGAATGGAAGGACAAGTGCTTGTTTTGGAAGCTGATAGTACCTCAGTGTCCAAGTTTAGGAGGGATCCAACAAGACCCAAACATATACACTAGATTAACAAATAGTAACTGAAAGCTTTGTGAAAACTTTTGAAACATTTTCTCTTGCAAAGCTCACCATTTCAGTTTTGCTTAGCTCAGTTTCCAACAGCTGCTCTTCCAGGAGAGTGATTTCCATGGCTAGTCAAATATCCATAGAGGAATGCATGTTGAATCTGCTCATGTTACATGATCAGTCTAATGATGCAGCAAGTGACACATGATCAAATGTAGTAGTGTAATGTTGGCAGATAAAGCATATCCTATCTTGTACTTTGTCCCCAAAGAGAAAATCCCCCAGACTTCCCCAGTCAAGTCACTTTCGATCTGATAACAGTGTGATCTATTGAGTTCTCAAATATCTTAGTAATATATATGGTCATGACTTCTAATCTTGGCTTACAACATTCATGCCTTAGTACATATTATGATGTGTTGTAGTGTAATGTGATGGATATAGTCTGATTTTTTTCAGAGCTCTCAATTGAAAATGGGTTTGCAAAACGGGCAAAAATGTCATTTCCTTGTTATTGTCAGGGTCTTTTCTACAAGAGCAACTGGTTGAAAGGATTATCAAGAACTGAGGAGGATTTACTGTAACATTCGATAAAGGCCAAGAGTTGGTGAGTTTTAAAAAATCATTAGTATAAATAGAAAGTATTTTCGGGGTGTTCTGTGTATAAGAGCCGGTTCCTCTTCTGTGTGTATGGATGCAAATCTGGCTTGCAGGTGTAACTAGGTCATAGGGGAGTTGTTCTAGCAGCAGCTTTGTAAAGCACAGATTCTCACCAACTTCTGCTTCCAAGAGAGAATACCTGGATCCTCAAGCACTAATCCAGTGTCCTTGTCCTGGCAACCTGCCTTTTAGCCCATGGCCACAGAGAACAGGGCTCTCTAATTCTTTCCCAGACACAGTCCCTTTCAGCTATCTTTTGTTCCTTAATCTTAAACCTGTTTCCAGTGAGAAAACTCATGATTCTCTTCTAAATCTGTACTTAAAGATGTATGCCAAGAGAATAACCAAAAGGGAGCATCCCTAGATAAAATAAACCTCTCTAAATTTTGTCCTATAAATCTCTGTAAAGGAGAAAGTCCATGAATTCATCACTGATACAGGTTGCACAGACTTATGCTTTTCTTTTAAAGTCAATGATTGGCCTACTGAATAACATAAAGATTTCATTATCTCATGCCAGTGTTAGCCTATTTATAATGTACTGATAAAGATGCTGCTTACTTTAGAAAATGCTTTCAGAGCTATGGTTTCTGAGAGAATTAGTTTGTATTACTGTCAGTAAACCTATTGGTATTGAGCCCCCAATCATACCATCAGTCATTTTAAGTTTTGCTTTAAATTCTTTATTTCAAGTCGTTGTCTTTGGCTCTGCAGAGAACACTGTAGGCATTGATGTGTCTCAGAAACCACTCCATCTCCTCCCTGCTGCAACTGCATGCAGTGGTGTTCCCCCTCTCTTCCAGTCTTGAGAAATCCTCCTTTGAATTGTAGTGAGTCAAATAAATGTTTCCAAAACGATCTGTGAATGATGGTGTTGTAAGCAGCTAAGTGAAAAGGGAAATCTGCTGTGCAAAGCTTCTTTGTTTATTGCTTTTGCTGACTGGCTGGAAGTGAGGTCACAGTAAGATCAGAGGGCTTGATATAAATGAATTAAGGTAACAAGAAAACATATCTTCAGAAAGATGATACTGCAAAATGCTATGCTTACTAGTCTTGCATTCATACCTTTAATAGTTGTCATTAAAATGTTATTATGTTATAAATGAAAATATGTTCAGTTTCCACATTTATGCAACTCAAGCATATTGGTACTGCAGTTTGATATGAAAATATATCAAACCAACATCAAAACTAATACATGAAAGCAAGTAATTTCAGTTGCCAGTGTTATCACAACTTCACTGATACTGGTAAGTTTCCCAGTGGCAATAGAAGCAGAAAATAGTGGCAGAATTATCTTACTGCTGCTTAGATCAAGAGGGATGGGTGTTTGGTCTAAGGACTTCTACCATGTGTCTCTTAGATACACTCACTGATTCCTTTAGCTCTAAGTGCATTTACACATGAGCAAAAGCAGTAGACTCTTAGAAAGTTCAAGAACCAAGTTATCAAATACTGCTTATATTGACTAATTTAACTGTAAAAATAACTAAGGTAATAGCGGCAATTCCTATGCCAGGAATCAAGTGTAGCAGTCTTAAAACAGCAATCATCACAGTTTATGCAACTTGAAATTAATGGAATGAATACCATTAATTTCTAGTGAGTGATGTAAAAGTACCCAAGATGACAAGAAAACAGGTTTTGTGGTTTTTTCATTAATGTGTCATAGCAATGCAGAGATTTTTTTTTTGGCTTATTTTTCTTGGATTTTAGTGCAGTGTTATACAGCCAAGGGAGTGTATGTAGTACAGTGCATGCATGTTTACCTACCTTAAAAAGTAAGAGTGGAGACCAGAAGTCAAAAGATGCTTCTGTACGGAGTGTGAAGAGTAACAATATTTTGGTGTTGTGTTGTATAAGCCAGAAAAAATAAAATTTGTATCAGGTATTTTAAAGTGAAAAAAATTCTACTTTCCTTCTCTCTGAATGAGCACTGAGCTGCTTTGTTGCTCTTTTACCCAAGAAAAATAACTTCCACAGTGGTGCTGATTATTTTTACTTGACATTTACCAGTGCCAAGCATGAACATTGTTCTGTCTCATTGCTTTGAGTACTCATGCCCATCATGTCAGTGATCATGTTTGCATGACTTCTGCTTCTCTGAAGTCTGATCTCTTTAATGAGACCTGTATGGACTAATTTTCAGTAAAAAAGTCTGCCTCCCATTTTTGGGTACCTGCAAGTCTCTAACTTCTACCCACTGCACTGTGTCTTGTTGGCAAATCTGAAGCTGAAACACTAAAATACTATTTAGCAGATATGCCAATAGGGTAAATTTGTGCTTTTCATTCAAAATTACTATTGGCAAATTTCTGTTCATGGGTGACTAAGCAAAAAAAAAAAAAAAACCACAATTGGACAAAAAATCAGCCAAGAGGAAGCATAGTCTTGCTGACCTATGCATTAAAATAGTAAGGTTCTGAGTGGTGGCCTCAGGCAGATTATTATATGTGGAGTGATGGGAGTAGAGTACTAAAAATATAATTATAAAAAATTGATGAGTTGCTAACATAATGCTGTAAACCATCAGCTGCATCAGTAGCTTTTAGAATACAGGAAACTTTGAAATAGTGACATAAATATACTTAAGATTACTATAAGAGATGCAAATCAAAAGACGGGATAAAAAGCTTAAAATAAGACGCAGATTAAGCCAGTATTCAAATTCTTTTAATTGAGGTGACTTAGACTGAATTTCTGTAAACAGTCTGATGTATTAAAATGAAGTGTAAGTGTAATTGAAAATACTATGTAGTATAACTTTGTTATTTTAATTTATGTAAAGGAAGGGAAATTTATAAGAGGAGAGGTTTGCTTGGATACAAGTTTCGATATGAGAATGCTAGTAGTAAACTGAGAAAAACAAACATTTCTGCAGATATCATTTTTGTTTTGTCTTGTAGAGGGGACTACAGAAGGATTATCACTAAGGTTGCTCTGAACTGCTGTATGAAGATTAAATTCCATTGTAAGGTAAGCAGGTGGTGTAAAATTTAGGGGTTCTTGCTCACATTTTTGACACGTGGACATAATAGTTTGCTCGTAGTTTGCAAGTTATAGGGTTAAGAAACAAAGTACCTCTACAATGTTGCATTTGTTACAAATGTGTTACCACTTTTAACTTTTGTCTGCTTAGGGGGTTTTTTTATGTAGTTAAGCTAGAAGGGTAAAAGTTGTTACCTTTCTTTGCAGTAACAGGTCACAGTAATCTTAAAAGCAGTATTTGTATTTAATTTCATTAGCTTTCTCTAACTTACTAGCATTCAGGCTTAGTCTGTACTGTACAGTCCACCACGTGTTTGTTTCCCCAGCCCTGCGAGCTGCAGGGAAACTGCTGCAGGAGTTGGTCAATGGCACGAGCAGCACTCTGAAGGCTGTGCCACAGCTGCACAAGGAACTGGGTTTTAGCCATTATCCTGCTGTTCCTGCTGCCTCCTGGCTTGGCACAGATTCCTGCCTCTCTTTTGCCTGTCAAGGCTGCAGAAAGGAAATGAGTTCTGGGCAGGATTTTGTGCCTTCTGGGTACTTGGCATGAGCCACAGAATTGTCATTCCTGGAGAGCTTAGATATCAGCATATCAGGGAGATTGATCTGCTGGTACTGGGTGTGGGCTTGTCTATTAATAAGGATAGCAGCAGTCAAAATGGAACCACAGTTGTAATGTTTTGGTAGTGTGGGACTCGAAATAATAACCATTTGAAATGTGATTTTTGGAGAAGGATTCCCTCTTGCCAGAGTTTCCATGCATGGGTTTATAACGTGTGATGCTTTGGAAAATTGTTAGTGTTAACTTTTCTCTGACAGTTTAAAGTGTACTCAATTAGTGATTGAAATAGAGCAACCAATGCTAACTAAAACCCTGGCCCACTCATTTCCCTTGGAGCACTAGAAAAAAGGGGCAATCAGGTAAAAAAGGCAATGATTGTTAGTTACATGGTACATAAAAATTCTTGTTAATTTAAAGAAATAAACGGTTACTGGAATTTTAGTGGCTATTGCTAAAAGGATGATGATATTGGGGCATTTTTTTCATGCCACACTTTTGGCATTAGGAGTAGCTGTACTTGGTGACAGTATATCACAGTACATTAAGTTCAGGTTACCTGTGATCTTTACATCACAAATGACCCAGCATAGGTCATAAATTCTGTAAATTTGAGGTTGCCTAAAATACAGAACAAAATAATCAGTCACTCTCATAACCTGATCTAGCCTGGGTAATCAGAAAGGAGTTGTGACAGGAAGTAAAGGAAAAGGTGGTTCATTGAATCTTTTATAAATTGATAAACTGTTGCAGCTTTAAAGGAATGACTCTTTCAAAGCAAAATAATCAGATCCATCTCTTGTCAGTTTGGGGAGACTTATAATTGCAAGCTGATTTTTTTAGCAATGCTGTCAGTCTGCTTTTCAGATCAATGCCAGTGAAATATTTTGTTTACCATTTAACCTCCATTTCCCCTAGAATCTGAGTTTTAATACCAAAAGTAGTTATGTCTAACTCTATTGATCTGAGGGTAAATTAAATGGCAAACAAAAGCAATCCTATTATTTCATCAAAATGCTCTCAGTAGGGAGCAGAATTCTTTATTAAAACAGGATATGCTGCACTGGAATGAGAGTTTCTTTTAAAGAGTGATCTTTTTAAGGAACAAAGACCTTCATATAGCTAGATTTATTTGATGGGAATAGTACAAAGGTAATAAAAGTGAAATTGTGTATTTAATTTCTTTCCCCTTGTATCAAGACAAAAGAGCCCCAAAAAAGGTGCAAAACTTAGCTAAAATTGACATCTGGTAGATTGATTCCAACAAGGTATTTTATTTTTTCTTAAAGTAGTTATTAACTCTTCTATTTGGAATTATTTTTTGTCTGTTTGTTTCCTACCAAATCCTATGAAATACTGTGTGTAAATATACATTGTATATAAGTTACTTATTCAGTGAGATTGCTGTGATACAATGACACTGCAAACTTGGATCAAGAGCTTCAGAAGAAAAGCAAGGGCTATCTACTAAGTAGAAAATTCTAAGGAGGTATTTCCAGTGTGAAGTAAGCTAATATTTCAGCCATGTACTGGACCTGAGAATCACAGAATCCTCTAGGCTGGAAATGACCTTTAGGATTATCAAGTCCAGCTGTTTCCCCAGCACTGCTAATCCCACTAAACTGTGTCCCCATGGGTCACAACTACATGGCTTGTGAATAACTCAAGCGGTGGTGACTCATAGCTGAGTAGACTCCCAACAAAACAACATCACATGAAGGTTTATTCTTATGTGGCATGATAATTCTATAAAAACCCAAATAGTTAAAAAAAATTACTGTATGTAATAGTGAAAGATTTTAAAGTTTTTCCTTGATCACACCAACCTAAAGACTGGAATCAATATTGCCTTTAACAAATTTCTAGAGATTTAGATTTGTGCAGCTTGTGGAAGTTAGCTGCTATAGAGTTTATCCATCTGTAAATATTTTAAGATGGTACTGGCTATTTAAGTTTGAGGCAGCATCAGAAAATTGGTATTTTTATGCTGATACTCAACCTGCTACAAAGGGGACATTAGGAGTTCTTTTAAGGTAATCTACCTGTCTCTGGGAGCAAAATGATTGATGCAATAAATAAAAATATCATGGCATAATACCTTTTATATAAATTTCACTTCAGGGGTATGTTTTTCAACAGAAACCTTTATGCAGAAGTCACACTCCAGAAGCAGGTGTAGATTATTGGTTTATTTTCTTTTGCTTCTCATGGTGAATTCTTGTGGCTGTGGATAAACCCAGTTTTGTTCAGCATGGGGATGAGAACATGACTTGGAAACTTGCAAATCTACCCAGCCCTATGGCTGGATGAAATGAAAATTTGTTCTTGCTGTTTCCACGGGTCTTTTTGATGTGAATAATAAAACAAATAGAAGGAACAAGATGGTTGTTTCACAGCAAACTTAGAATTTTAGTGATTTTTATTTTGGTCTAATCTGTTTCATGTTGCAATTTTGAGATTTCCTATTAACTGAGAGCAGGTAGAATTCTGATTCAAAACCACCAAAACATGTAATGAAGAAGCCCCTGCTGCTTCATTGGCATTCTTTTCAGCTTTACTGCTGCTATTGGCAGAGAAGCTGACAAGAATACCAATGTCACTGAGCAGGCAGGTTGTTCCCAAAATCTGTAATTCTGGGTAGTTCATCCCAAAATGACTTCATTCTAATTCCTTTTCTTTCATTTTAAGCTGTGATTTTGCAAGTCTTTATACTTTTTTTTCTTTTTTTGGAAGAGGGGAACTGTACTGTGAGAAACACCAGCCCTGAGATGCATTGACTGGATAGAATATACTGGACTGTCCCATCACAGAGCTCAGATATTTACCACTAACAAGGGTTAATGCCTTTAGAACTTCAGCACCATTTTTTGGAACTCTTCCTGACATCAACAGACTTCATTAGTGCCACTGATGGAGTGAATTGCCTCTGCTTAGGGATCCAGTGGTTTCTCAACTCCAAGACATTGAGCCATTATAATGCAAAATATAAGAGCATTGCTCAGGGTTTGGATATTTTTGTATCAGAACATGCAAATTGTCTTTGATTTTTGTCTTTGACAGTGATCACTTTGTGTCCTGTGAGAGAGAGAGCGAAGGCGGTGGCACCTGAAAATAGCCACCGGACTGAGTGTTGTTTGCTTGGCTCTGTGTTCCAGCCTGGCCAAAGTCTACAGAGGCCACCTCATCTGGCTGTAGTTCAATATTCTTCTCTCATGTTCTCTAGGTTGCAATTGCCCTGGGTTCTTTACTGGCATTTATCTGTTTCCTGGGTTAGGTTTCAGAGAAAAACTGTAGTACCTGTAACAAAAAGTAGTTTAATCATTTTTGTGATCAGTCTCCCCACCTCTCCAACAGAAACCAATTTAGTGCTCTACTAATGTAGCTAGGACTTCTTTAAAGAAGCCTGCTACCAAAATAAGGCTAAAATTGACCTTCTGACTGTTAGGTCCTTCTAGCTGAGAAAGATTATTAAGGTAGTTTCAATTATAAAAATCCCTTAGGTTTCTTATATGAACAGAAGTTTTTTTTTTAGAGGGTTGGACAGTATAAATTCAACAGGAGACTTCTTAAAGATTAATCTGCCTACTGGGATGCCAGTCACCCAGTTTGATTTGTTCAATGGCTTACTGAGGTCTGATATGCTTAGTCAAACTTCTGTAAATCAATTGGGATTGATACTATTAAAACATCTTCACTTGTGTTTTTTTTTCCCCTTTACTTAATTTAGAGGTAGTGAAATTGCACTTTGTATCTTTGCCATGCAAGCCTACAGACTAAGGATCAAACTGTCTTTGATGTGCTATGAGCTCATGACTTTCATCTAGCCAGATAAATTGCACAACCATATATTTTATGACAGTCACAGCAACCAACCCACAAGAGCTACTTGAGAAGCATGAATTAACCACATGCCTAGGTGTTTCATTAAACACCTTAATAAGAGCATTGATCCAGCTGAATATGGCATCTCATCTGTAATATCAATGTTCCAGTTCTTGTGGTCTGCTTAGATGTGCATTTACATTTTCAGCAGATAGTGGAGTTATTGAGACTTCAACAAATAAACCATGGAAAAAGCAGCTAAGTGTGCTAAGAGCCAACTCCTGGTCTGCTGTAAATTAGTATGGATTTGCTGACTTGAGAGGGGAAGTTCCTGCCAACCCTCTCCATTGGAAAATTCATGTGCAGTGGCATGCAGGTAGCTGTATCAACTTGGATCACACTATGAGGCCCCGTGTTCTGATCAGTATGGCAGCTGCCAGTTGAAATAGACTGTGAATAGACAGGGCTTGAAAGAGCTGCAGAGCATTCTGATTGTCAGATAATGTTCTGGACTTTGGGAACACTGACAGAGCATTCAGAGCAGCAGTATATTTGTAATTTTTGTGCATCAGACTTGTTGCTGTTATCCAAATGCTAACCTCCTAAATTTATGTTCTTGATACAGGTATACAGAGATAGATATTTTATCCCTAAATGTGACTGGAATTTTCCAAATTAATTCTCTAACGTTTAAAAACAAAGTATTCCATAGCCCACAGCCCAGAGTCCACTTCTGTTTAAATCAAAGAGGCAGAAGTTTATAGTATCAAATACTTAGGCACAATTTTCAAGAGGGTGATTTTATGACCAATAATTAGCACTGGAAGTTATATGAACTGAAATAAGGAACATGCTGTAACTTTGAAAAGCAAAAGTTAATTGCCTATTAAGAGCCAGAGAGCAAGAAGAAATTCTTTCACCACTAACATTTCACAGGTCGCTTGGAGGTAGATGATGAGCTTCCATGAAGGAAATCATCATCCTTCTTTATGTGCTATATAGACCTTGACAGTGGATCTTGGACTCAGCAGGGACATTTGTAGTGATTCAAGGTATATGGAAGCAAAGCTGTGGACTTCATAGCAAGTATTGTAGCAAACACATGATAATCCATCACTTGGATAAGTGAGCAGCCTATTCTTACTTCCTACTCTCTTCAATAAGGACTCGACAGACAAGAAATTATACTCTGTGGTATCTAAACTATAAAAAGTTTACTGGAACTATTGGTGGAATAGCTGAGCTTTGGTTTGCACTATTTACCGCCGTGTCTGATGCTCTGTTTGTTACAGATCTGTTCCCCTGACATCAAGCTTTACCAAGAGGACAATGGACTGGTTGTCTGACATACATTAGCAAATTCACCTGTTCCTCTGTATGTAAAAAAGCACTAAGGCATAGATTTATATCTCAGCAATCAGGTAGTATGTTAAACTGAGATGTTTGGGTAGAGAGATAGTCTCAAATTGTATTTAACTTATCAGTGAATCAGTTCTTGAACAGAGTGAAATTAATTCTCACTATAATGAATGTCATGGAAGACTCATGTAGTGTCCAACCATGGTAAATATTTCTCTAGATGTTGCATCTGAGATAAAACAATCACTGTGTTGAAATATTACCATTTGGCTTTAAAAGAACATTAAAATATTTCCTCATATGCATGCACTCACCTGAATTTGCTTTCAGTGTTCCTCAGAAAGTTAAATCTCTTGCCAGTGTTCAGTGCTCGTTAACAGTTGTAGTTTTCTGAGAAATAAGTGCTTATTCCAGAGAAATCAGCTGGATTTGAAATGGGGTCTTTCATTTCTTGACATCAGAAGACGAAATCCGTTAGCTGCAAAACAGTATTTACCACTTAATGCCATCTCTATTTATGCTTTCCACTGTGCTGAATCTAGATCTGAATTTTCATGCAGATAACTTTTTGTTTGGTTCCTTACTGGGTTTTATTCTCCAGTTAATGTGTTGTGACATGACTTTAAGGGCATATACAATCCATTTCCTCTTCAATATTTTTCAAATAGTGGAAAAAAGCCTAGGTAATATTCAGCCAAAAAATGTCTTTCAAGTTTGATTTTGCTTATTCTGACATAATTGCAAAAATTAGACCTCAGTTGCATATCAAGATATTCTCAAAATCCAGAGAAAAGCTATTAATACTTAGGAGATATTTTCAAATCCTTTGAATTCTAACATTCAGAGAGAATGATTTTATGAGGATGTGTTTCCATGATTTCTGAACCTGATGCAGTGAAATGTATCCTTGAGTTGTTTATCTGCTTTTGTGGATAAATAGAAATTATTAAAATATTTTAAACTGTCTTTCAGTAATGATTCATAGTCCTCGTATCTGAGCAGTTAGCTGGAAGCAAATAGTCAATTTTGAATTAATTTGTGAACAAGCAGCGTTAACAGTTACAAATTAAGCTAATGATGCAAATACAAAAAATGCTTGTAGTAAAGTTAAAATCTGACAGTATACCAATATTGTATTTTGAGATATTCTTAATGCAGGTTTATTGGTGTCTTAAAAGTGATCTAGCAAAGATTATTGCCCTTTCAGCTGTACTACCAGACTAACCATTTGAAATATTTGCTATTTCCTTCTGTAATTTCTTCTATGCAACAGGAGACTTCTGAGTGAATTTTAAAGAAAAAAAAAATGATTAGGTTTTCTGTCACTCTCATTAACACTAACATGTCTTTTGATTTTTTTTCCTGTGGATATTGTTGTGTTACTTAACGAAAGTGTATGCGTTTTCTAGGTACAAAAATATTTTAGGACTTTTTTATGCTATGCTGGATTTGTTTTTATGTTCTCCATTGATTTTAAATCTGAAAGGCTCTGATGAGCAGTTGAAAAGATTCAAATAATGGATTTGTGGTTCATTAGCAGTTTGTCTTTATAAACTCAGTTTCTTCAGGCTGAGATTTTTACAGAGAACAAGCTATTAGTCATCAGTACATTGGTTAACATTGCTTTGAAAAGCTTTGGTTGATTCATTCTCTCAATGAATGAAAAAGATTATTTCTCTCAAAATGATGGGTCTGTGGTATGTAAAATGATGAGTATGTGATAATCTGATGAGGAAAGAAATGAGAATTCTCATTGAGAAAAGGAATGGAATGGAGGGGCAAAAATCCAGTTCATGCTTCATTTTGGTTTCCCAGCACTGGGCAGAAATTCATTTCAAGTATTTTTTCCCTTTTTTCCTGTGCCTTTTCAGGCCCTGAAGGAAACATGGGGACAGCACAAAGTCAGTAACAGAGGTCTCCATCTGTTGCGTTTTCCTCATGTTAGATTCTAGTTTTCCTTTAGTATGATGTTGCATTGTTTTCCTTTTCTGATCACACACCTTTATTCTGGATAGTAATGTGGATAAGAAGACAGGCACTGCTTATGATGGAAAGAAAATATACCTATGCTTCCTTTTTGAGACCTCTTAGCAGTTTCTGGAAACTCATTAGTTTCTTTAATACAGGTTTTTAGTCAATCAAACTCCCAAATAGGCTAAGGACTTAAAAAAAAAAAAAGGAAAAAATTAAGTGTAATAATATTAAGTATTAAGACAGCCAAATGAAGATAATGCTGAGACTTAACAAACTAATGAAGTGATTTTTATTGACCTCTGTAGTTCACCTTCTATACAGACTCTAAGCAGAAATAGGAAGTTTCTATGGCCTATCAGCAATACCCTGTGTTGTTTTATTATTTCAGAGGTTTGCTGAGAACAGCAAGGCCAGAAAAGATCATGGGCTGTTGCTGAGATAGTTAAACTGCAAGCTTTCCTTTTATTCTTAAAGCTAGCAAGAGAATGCCTTTCATAAATTTTCATGTTGCTTTGTTAAACAATATTGAATGAGAAATCATTTCCCCCCTGCAAGTCTTTCAAGTTTGAGAAGAAATGAATAGATAATTTTAAAACTCTTAGACCAGTGAATTGTATGAGGTGTCATGTTAGCAGTGCTTGCAAACTTGATGTATCAAATCTGACATAGTGGTGGATTAAGGAAAAGTGAACCCAAGGGAAACCAACCAGGAATATTTTCTAGGAGAACTGTGATTTCTAGGACTCACAGGATAATGTGGTCTTGTCTTCTTAACTGTGGATAGTTGTCTCTTCTTTGTGCCTTTATCTTGACATTTTCGCAGGTGTGCACTTGTTATTGGCGAATGCTGACCAGAGTAAACTTGGGTCCTAAAATCCCCAAATGGCGAACAGTACTTTTAAGCAGTTTTGCTGTTAGAAAGATGAAAGAGGAAACCTTCCTGCATCACACAGATTAGGGATAGCAGGACTAAATAACTGTAAGGCCCTTCAGAGTTCAATCTTTGAGCTTTCCTTGCCAATAAAAGAAACTTAGCTGGTATTTGCAGTAAAGCTGCCCAAAAATTATATCGATGCAGATAAAAGTAAATACTATTAATGTTTTAATCCTCTATCAGAATTCAACTTTCATAATCTTCAGATGGATAGCACCATAGGAAATAAATGCAGATTAGAACTGTGGCTGCAATTCAAGCTTTGAAATAAGAGATTGTTAGCAAGTACACTGAGCTTCAAGAGTAATGTACTCGGTGCTGGGAAACTGGTAGCTGAGATCTCAATGAAATATGAGTGGAAAATCAAACTATATGGTCTCTGTATACTTTTACAACACAAACACAAATTAAAAAAATATTCTGATATTAGTGTGAAATACAAAAGGTTGTATATATGTAAAATAGCGTATTCTGGCCAGTAAACGGGCAGAGCAGACAATCTTACCTGGAATGAATATATCAAGCAGCTCATGTGGTGTTTGAAAGTGTTTGAAGAGGTAAAGATTGTCCAGACACATTCTTGTCCTTTCCTATGTTACCAAAATCTATCAAAAAAGAGGTACATGAAATAAAATTTAAAAGTAATTATATTATTAAAATTACATCTGTGTCAGAGAAAGACAAAAATACTTGAAGGAGAAATACTCAGGATACCAATGATAACTTCTGTTTCAACCCTGGAACTTAGTAATCCTGCTTCACACCAGAGTTTGGGAAATACAAGATTCACATGAAATTATGCTGTAAATGTGCTCTGTAGGTCTCTAGGAACTCAAGGAATGGTAAACATAACTCTTATCCACTGATGTGCAGTTAGTGCTGGCAAATAACTGGTGAGCTCTGCTTGCTGACACCTTATCAGCCTAATTATTGGAGGTCAGAACAGGGACAGCATAAGCTGATAATTACTCACAACATTGCATGGATAATTGCTTGGGTTATGCTGTCTGTCGGGGTACATGTTGAAAGTGCTTGAATGGGAGGGAATATTCTCATGGATACTTTTTTTTTTTCATCTGATGGTTTGGTATCAAGATGTGATAAGTGCAGGGGTGCTGTGTTTATCTTTCTTTGGAGGGAGTGCAGAGCACAATATGAATGGTTTATCTCTGATAGAGCCTCCATAGAAGGGGTGATGTGTCTGCTCTGCAATTCCCTTGTTTGTTTAAACTACATATTTCCATATGCTTGATATCCATGAATTATTTCACAAATGAAACACTGCCTTCTCCATAAGTGTTACCATTTGCAGAGAGTCTTCTCAGTGTATTTCTTGCTTCCTTCAGCACCACACTTACCTGCTGTTTTGGACTTAGACTGCTGCCTCACATCACAAAGGTAAACTACTGGATATAAAGTGCATAATTCCTGTCTATTCCCTGCCTTATTAGAGTCCTGGAGAATGTTTATGGTCATTGGCCTAAAGCTAAAGAATGTGCACTGGTTTGGTTTTCCTTTCTCACTAAACTGCTTATGAAGATGGAATTTGCTGGACAGTGCTTCTGGAGACAGGTAGGATGTGGACTTGAGCAGGTTCAGAGTATTATGAGCAATTGAATCTACCTTGGCTTTACAAAAAGATATGTAATGAATTTGGAGATGTTCATTCCTGTTACTAATTTTTGTTACATAAAAGTCCAGCTGTAACATTTATCATTTAGAAGATAGGAATGAATAGTGTGAACTATAACAGTTTTATTTGGCAGACAAGCTACAAAGAATAATGTCAGTCTGTAGCCCTCACAGTTGTCCCTGAAGTGTGCCCAAGTAATCACACCTTGTTCTACTCCGAGTTGTAGCATTGAAACCCAGGAAGCTGAGATTCAGGTAGGCATAGGTATTTCACAGGATATTTGGAAATACCTCTTTATTCTCATGCTCTTAAATGAACTATATGTTTAATGAAAGAATGAACCTTCCTCTGGAAAAAATATATTTATTCAAAAAGAGTTTATTACTGAAAAAAAATTCTTTCATTGAAAAATACATAGCTGATTTGAAATCGGACCTAGGCAAAATCAACTTTGCATGTTGTTAATGCCCATATAGGCAAGATCTCCTAGATGCATCATTTGGTCAGAAGCCACATTATCCTCACTAATGCTTATAAGCCTTAGTAGAATAGTTTACAGGAGTTAGATGTTTCAGAGGAATAAATGATGTGTTCTTACCAGTATACAAGAAAGCACTCAAGGCATTCCTTCAAGCTGTTGGTGACTTCATTGAAATGGACACTGGGAAGACTCCTGGTTTAGCTCCTGGAAATGATGTTTTCAGTAAAAGTACAGATATAAGTAAAACTGGAAGAATGACAAGATAAGGTGTTAATTAATGTTCAGGCTATGAATTGTTGTCTGTTACATATTAGAGAACAGTTTTCTTCTCTTGGAACATCAAAATCCAAATGTAGATGTATAAGAGAAAAGCATTGTTCTAATTCTCTTTATTTACCTTTACTGATGAAGCTTCTTTCTTGATGATCGAAGCAGTTATACAGTTAAGAATTGGTCATTTATATTAGTAAGTTCAAGGACATTCAGATTTGTCAGCTGATGTGTTGAGAAAAATTGGGTCATGTAGTAGCATGGTGCAGATCCTCAAACCATCTCGGTACACAGGTGTGACAGATACTGCCTCTTTGCTCTGTGACACTAAACATCTCATGGCAAGCACTGTGTGAAACACAACTTTCCCTGTGTTAGTCTGGTTTATATTTATCTCTAATGGCAGCTGCTAAAGTGCCTTGTCTGAATAAACCCTAGCTGTAAGTCAAAACAGATTCAGATCTGATCTTCTGTTCTTTTCGATGTACTTTTTGTGCGTTTGCTGTTGTAGTGATTCAGGTCTTATACAGAATGTTTTTAAGGAACAAAACTTTCACAAAGAAGTTTCTTTTCCTTGCTGGCAAGAAATACTCTTAAATTAGACCCATTAAAAATCTATTGTTTTGCAGAGAGTGCACGTGTTAGACTTTTCCCCCACTAATGTGAAGTGGGAGAAACAGAAGTTATTGATATTAATGGATTGTGGGAATTATCAACTACCCCCCAGCTTACACAGTAAAATGTAACAGTGTAGAAAACTAATAAATGGCATCTTGCTGCAGAAGACTGTAATAAAAACATAGCAAGTGAAATCTAGCTGCATATCACTATGACAGGTAATTCCTAACTGAACTCACTGATGAAAATTCTGCTGTCCTTTGTGAGACAAACAAGATGTTGAAGCAGGCCGTGAGGACTCTGGGATGATAAGGCTTTGGTGGGGTAATTCCCCTCAGGAGTAAGGGCCTTTGAAGGTGTGGGGCTTAAATGAATTGGAACTGTGCTTGTGCTGGGATCTACCAGTGTTTCCCTTGAACTTCACAGCTTAAATCCTGTTACACAGAAAAACTCTTTATTGGCAAGCCAATACTCTCTTCACTTCAATTATTCTTTAAAACATTATTGTATCTGAAAGGTCAAACTACTTTGACATACTTACTGGTTTCGCAGTGCACAGTGAGCTGTGTGCCTTGAAAGGTACAAGATTATCATTAGTACTATGATTCATGGTGTCAAAAGATATTCTAAGTGAAAGAAATCAAAGCCATGCTGGATTTGGATCCTGATATTTTTATTTTTTCATATGAGGAAGCAGGTAAGAAGTTGTATGAAATGTAAGGGAATCATCAGTCAGCATAGGTATGATCCAGTCTTACAGATATAGAACTGTCATAATGCACATTTTGGCTCTCATCTAGTGTATGCCAAAAGTATTTTAAAGCATACAGTTAATTTACCAAAGCTTCACTGTTACCTGTTTCTTTTTCTTATTGCAAGAACCAAGGCAACATTGCCATGCTGAATCACAGTAATTCTTGTCATTGAACTAATTATTACAGTGGTAGTGTAGCAGTAATCACTGTTGGAGCAATTTCTGGCCAATTTATCAATATCAGCGTCTTAATACTTGATCAAAACCAGATGCTTATTGTCAAGTGGGACCTTGATGATAATAGATATTTGCCAAAATGGCTCAGTATCAGATCTCTTTTTTTGCAAGTTGAACATGTGTCAGAATGAGGCACCAAGCCAGAGACTTTGTATCAGCTGGCAGAAGGACAAAAATCAGAAATACATTTAAAGGAAAGAAGTAAACTTCCTTTTGGATGAAAGATAAAAATTGTTTCTGGCATAAAAAAAATGCCTGTTTCCAAGGAGATGTAAATCCTGGTCTCTGCTCTCAGCCACCATGGTGTACATCTGCCAGCAGTTGCTGGTGCAGCCTTCTTAACCTTTCTGTAGTCCTTGTGCCTTATCTCTTTTCACTTCTATTTTAACTTCAATTCCTAAAGGTAGAAAGTGGAGCTCTTTATCAAAGCATATATAAAAATAGTATGAAGTTTTGGTAAGCTTCCTTTTATTCTTGCCAGGTGACCCCACTGCTCCTTATTTATCATGAGAGGAAGAAATAATTGAAATAATATATTTTCTGCAATTGTAAGGAGTTATACAAAGATTGCCTCTCACCAACCATACAAGTCACTTCAGAAATCAGAGGCTTGTTAAGGGAGTACTTGACTTGAAAATGAAAAAGGTTTCAAAAAGACTGAAATAAACTAATGATTATAGTAAGACAAACCTATGTAGGTGGTGCACAGTAGTTATTAACTTGTAATAATTCACTGGAATGACTTTAATGAAATAAATAGGAAAATGGTTAGGAAAATAACAATGAACATGAAAAAATTACTCCCTTCTAAGGGCAGTCATAACTAAGACTATAAAAATGGTCTGGGAATGTAGGTAAAACAGTAATGTAGATACACAGACAACAGGCCCCATGGGAACATCTTTGGGTTCTCTGTTCTCCTGGTGCCAGCTTCCAAGGCAGAATGGTTTCAGTTAGCACTTGACTTTATATTTTGGGGGTTACTGAAGATTCCGTTTTCTGACTTGCCAGTCCTTTCTTTGTGGTTCAAACCTGAGACTATAGGGAGGGTGGCAAGGATACAATGCTCATGTACTGCCTTGTAATGGGAAATCAGCCACAGCCTTTGCCTATCAAAGGGTCCTTTTATCAGGCATAGCACAGGCAAGCTGAGTATGTATTGCCCTCTAAAAACAGCTCTGTGCCTTTATATTTCATTTCATGCAGGTAGCAATAATATTGCTGAAAATAATTTCTGAAGATAACTTCAGGGTCCAAATATTGAAATTCAAGGAGAGACAGGTGAGAGTTTGCACACTGGTCAAGATTTTGATTTTTGATTTCAATGGCAACTGCAATAAGCACATCTGAGGAAAAGTTTGTTTTGAAATATGCAGTTAATCCAGTTCCTCACCTCTGCTTCCTGGTCACAGCATTTCCCAATTAGATTTCTATTTCAGTGCTGTTTCTGTAGCAAAGAACTTGCATAAAAGGGAAGGAGTGGGAGATGTTCAAAGTACCCATGCTAATTAGGTGTCCAGCTCTCATTGATTTTGAATAGGAGCTGGGTCCTTCAGAACTCTTTCTGCCTTTGAAAATTTCTCCTGTAATCTCTCCCCACTCTTTGTACAGCCTCTGGTGTTCAAAGGCTTCAAGTCCAAAGGAGAGACAGCACATGATGCTGAGCCTACATTACCCTTCCTGTCAGAACTGCTATTTACAATTGGGAGGATACAAAAGGATAGCCTCTGTGCTGTTGACAGAAGGAACTTTAGGGCTATTAATATTTTACACGTTAACTCCCTAGTTGCTACAATGCTTGCTGTTGGGTGACTTGAACCATAAGGTTTCAGTAGGTCTGTGTGGATTCAATACATTTGTCCTTGGAGGGCTGCAGCACCACTGCTTAATCCTCAGTGATAAATCATCTTCAGGAACATAACATCAAGTCAGAGTCACAGACCTAGATGACTTCCTTATTTTCTAAAACAATGACTCAGTTATAAAGCCAGGCAAGCTGAGTATTGGTTATTCCATGTACCATGCTCTAATGTTCAAGATTGTAATATATTTAAAAAATACACAGGTATGTATTATGTCTCCTTAAAAAAATCCATTTCACTGGCCAGTAGTCAACAGCTATTTCTCCAAGATTTTAAGTGTTCTTCTAGTGGTTCTGGAAATCTGTTCAAATTGTGTAAAATATCTAGTGAGTCTTTTCAGAAAGCTTTTTCTAGGAAAGCATTTTGTTTATTTCAATAGCAAAAGGTAAGTACAGCACTGTGAGTGTTCACTGGCCCACGCTACTGATGTACCAAAGCAAAGCTTATTCACCTCTGACTCTTAAATATGTGGGCTTCTTGACTTAGGGAAAAAGGAGAGGGAGGGAGAAGAGACATGATTCTGTTCTGTGGATGCCACTAATAAGAGGTATGCACCCTTTATCTTGTATACCTTAATAAGGGCACAACTTGCAGTAATATACAAATTATGAGTTGAAATTTAATTCCACACTACTGGAAATGGCACAGCAGTGCTTCTTATGTTGTACAGGTGAAGTTCCTCTAAAATTTAGAAGGCAAAAGAGACTTAGGCTCCAAAAACAAGTAGGAATTCTTATTAATGCCTGGTTGAATGCTTTTCTGTACAAAATGTAATCACAGAGTACATCATGTGCAATCCAATTAGAAAGGACCTTTTTCTCCTATCTGTTCACCCATCTATGGTGAAATAATTGCTTCTTTAGAATGAAATGTTAATAATGGCCCTTTAGACTTTGAATGCAACTAAAATGGTACAAAATAAAACCCTTCAGTTACAGCATTCTATTAATTCAGCTGCTTGGAACAACTTAAATTGAAGTCTCTGGTTTTACGTCACAAGGATCGCCTAAACCGTGTGTGATGAGGGTACAAGCTCAAAGTTGCTGCAGATTTAGTGCTTCTAATTTTAGTCATTCTAATTTCAGTAAAAATGAAGCTGAAAACTTCATTAGATTTAATTAATTTTATAAGGGGTAGGTAAAATTCAGAAAACCCTTCTCAACAGCACAGCCACTAACATTAAAATTCTGGTTACTTTTACAAGTGTTCAGTGCACACATTTAACCTGTGGTGAAACAGCAAATAAGAATTACTACTCCCGTTCACACTCTTGAAAAACAACCTGGAAATAGTGGTTTAATGTTCAGAAAAAATAACAGAGAACTACTCTTAATCATTTGAATCATAAGAACAAAGCTTTATTTGGGATACAAAAGAATACTTTTGCTGTGCTTCACTTATGTCAGCATTTAAACAAGTCTCCAACATTACTCAGAGATAAATACATACATATTTTTAAAAAAACCCTGTTTTATGGAAAGCTACATGTTCAATTAGATGGATTAGGGAAAAGCCCAGCCTTTTACTAGGACGCAATCAAGTCATTAGTGCTGTGGAGGTTTTTTGAAAATAAGCTGTTACTAGGATTGTTAGGTATTAACTAACCTTCTTATTAAATAGGTTGTCAAAAAGAGGTCAATTTGAAGTCGTTCATCTCAGGGTTCATTGGCAGTCAATGTCTTTCATTTCATCTTTGACCAAGCAGTGAGGTTTTAAAGAAATTTCTGTTATTGTGTATTTTAATTGACAATAGTTCTTGAAATTTTAATTGTTTTTATTTTTCACCAGAGTGATTGCCCAGCTACAGCTGTATTTTCTGAGCTTTCAAAGACAAAGTGAAGTCTTATGTCTGCCCTTAAGCTTTTTTAGATAATTTTAACACTTTTTTTTGTTTGTACTTGATCTAAGCTCCATCAGAAGGAACAAAATGATGTGGCACTGCCACCTTTGTGACTATGAGGCAATCTTTGTGTGGTTTTCCAGGTAACCTGCAGTGTCTGTCCTGAAATACAGTACCCACGATTGCCTGAGGCCTAAGCAGGAGGTCTCAATTTGTCTTCTGTCCTAAATTTTCCAAAGTCAATTGAGTGAAAGCTCAGCATTAAGTGACATTACAGCCATAAACTGGACATGGTGTCCCAGGTCAGAGTTCAGGGAAGGGTAGAAAAAACAGGAGACTCTTTTAAGGATGAATTTTTCATTTTTCTTACATCAAAGATTGTCCTGAAGCCTATAACAAAGTATTTCATTGTTTACTTGGAACATTGTATGGTTTTTAGGAAATATTGCCTCTACTCTTGACCCAGTGTTGGGAGAAGCATAATTTCCATGTTTGGTTCTGCATCTTGTGATCTTCCTGAGGTAAGGCAATTGAGAGCTTCCTTGCAGTTACTGTAGGTATACTCTGCAGATTTCTTACAGGAAGGCAACTGCTGAATTGCTTTGTTTTAAAGCAAGGTGAGGTTTAATCTCACCTAACCATAACTACTACAAAGGTCCCAATACAGATAATTTTTTTTATCTGCTCTTAGAATTTCTTTCCCTCTTGACATCAGAGGGGATCTCAGACAACTCTGCCTGTAATTTCTGCTCTTCAGTTGGGTCGAAGCAAGGGCCTGGAAATCCATATGAAAGAGGAGAGCTCAGGGTGGCATAATGGCCTGTTTCTAAACTGACTTTCAGGAGATGGAATATTTCAGTCACAGGATACCTAGAACAGCCTCAAAAGCTTTAAGATTTAAAATTCAAATGAGTACTTTGAGGTTTATTATTTTTAAAGCTGTAAATAATAGTATATTATCGTTCACAGGATTTTATTCATTGAAATGCCTTCTAGGAAGGGACTTTAAAAGGACATAATGATCAAAATCATGAGCGTTTTAGTCATGAAATTTAATTCAAATTGATTGAATACCAATGGAAAAAAATGTACAGAGTCTTAGCATTTAAATATTAAGACTTTCGTCTGCAAGAGCTAATCCATATGAATCCTTACCTTGTGTGTCATGCTAGAAGTACTGAGCAAAGTAAATCCTCACTAGTACTGTGCCTGCTTAGTGACTTTTGATAATAAATAACTTGTTTTCTAAAATGATTTAGTCCAAGAAAACAAACAAAAACAAAACAAACAAAAAAACCACAACAAAGGAAACAAAAAAACTACCACCACAACAACAAAAAAGGTTGAAAAATCACCTCTATGTTTGTGGGTAGATTTCAGTTGTTTGTTTTCGGATTTCTATTTTTTGTTTTACTGAAGGGATTCTGGATGAAATTGTAAAGTAGTACATTGTTTGCTGCAAGAAAAAACATTTACATGTTTTATACCCATCTAAGCCACTGGATAGAACAACAAAGGTACCCCAAGTGAACATATTTCTCATGAATGCAGGCGTGCCATTCTTCAACAAGAAAAATTCCCTTCTCAAATACAAGGAACTTTTACTTCTTTAAACTACTAAATTAATAATAAGCTTAACATTAAGGGGAAAAAAGGAATTACAAAAAACTCACAATGTTTTATTATTCTGATCATTTGTCTCATTTATTTAGAAAAAGTAGTTTTGAATGTGAAAGCTTTGAGGCTGCTCTATCTGTTCCTTAAGGCTTATTCAGAACTTGGAGTGGGAAGTAGGGATAAGAAAGGTAGGAGGTGACAATGGCAGGGTGCTATCACCAATTCAATTTAATCTTAGATTCCAGAAAGCTTTTCAAAATCAAATATAAAGGGGGGAAAATTAGCATAAGAATCACTAGCAATAAAAATAAAGAATAAAGTAATTGCTTTGCACCAAAGTTTAAAGCAAAGCAATAACAGAGAAAATACTGCAGCTTAGAAAGTGATTTGCCATTGCGATGATTCATCTCTGGCCTATAATAGGTTTTATTTCTCTGCTTTGCAGTAATGCATTCATTACATGCCCAATTTAGAGCAAAGTTAGCCACAGAATTCTTTATAAATATACAACAGTCACTCTTCAGCTCATCCTCACTGCTAGGATGCATGACAACCCAGTCTGCAGCAGTGTAGCGTGACAATAAAAGGTGCACGATAGTTGTCTAATACTTTATTATTAGCTGACAGAACAGACTGGAATGACAGGAGTTCATTGTGTAATTCATTGGTCCAGGTTCCAGTTCTTTTGGAATCAGCATTAAAATGCTGTTCAGTGTCAAAAGCATGTGTTTTTCAAATGGCAGGAAGGTGGGCCTGGCTCTGGATGGGCCTGTCTCTAGACAAACTCATCAGCGATTTACCCTCTTAAATTCTTGCCCATGTAGTGGTTACTGCTTTATGTTGATTTTCAGGAGAGCTAAGATGTACCATTCTTCCAAAGGTACAGTCCTGAGGAAAGATCCTATCTAATTAATGTAGCTAACTTTCTCATTCTTTATCTCTAGGGATTTTGTGAGGTTTTGATAGTAAACACATCTAGTATCCTTATAGTCCATGGATATGGTTTTGATATCCTACAGAAAGGGAGGCTCTGGCTTTTAAGTCAAGGTTCCCAAGGCAGACAGACAGCAATTACTCCAGGGAGTTTTCAAAGGCACCAGTGTCTTACTCTGCTGACTATGAAACTAGCATAGTTAAATTCATTGCACCATTCTTTAGGGACCTTCAAATTTAGGTGAGATCTGTGTGCATTTGTAAATCGCATCCAAAACACCACATTTTGTCAGGTGAGTGGGTTATGACAAGTCGGTTCCAAAAGGTTTCCGAGAAACATTTGGAACAAATCTTTTGTTTCAGGAAGCTTTAAAAGCACCCCTTTTTTTATGGGTTATGGATTGCATGTTGTGTAAGTATCAACCTGTAAATACTAGGACAGGGAGAAAACACATCAAGATCCACCTGTCTTGAAATGCCACTGCCAAAATAAAACAGATGTGTTTTCGACTCTGGGATGCAGCAGTGACAAAAACCTGACTGCTGAAATCCAAGGCAGAATTGTCCCTCATTTCAGTAGGACTGAGGTTTCATCTCAGAGCTTCTACTTTTAATGATATTCATTTTCTACCCTAAATTGATACATTCAGAAACACAAGTGTTTAGTTATTCTGACATGCAGACCAGGAACCCAGGCCATCTGGCATTCAAAAAAATATTATGATTACTGGAGACTTGTTTCCAAAATATGACTTGCTGATTTTTTATTTTCACTTCAACAAAAACAGGTTAAGAGCTTTCTCTTTGAGGTTTGTTTTATTTCTGTACAATGAAACAGATGGAAGTGGCATTCACCCCACTAAGCAGGAGGATTGAGACTTATTTCATGAAGTCTACCAGTTGAAGCTTACAGCTTTATCAAGAATACGTTCTAACTTCTGGTATCATTTCTTGAACAACTTAGAGCTTTGTGCATTGTGTTTTGGCTGGGAAACACTCCACTTTTCAGAGACCCGCTCTCCACTAATTTAGAGTGGATGGCATTTGAAAAGTAAAATGTCTTTCTAATAAGAGGTTTCAAAGTCATAGCAAATAAATGCAGTCAGCAGAGCACAAAATGACACATCTGTGGCCGAGTACACCTTTGTGGAAAGGCGCTGGCCCTTAATTAGTTGCCTGGGAATCTGCTGCTGCTTGACAAAGACTTCTTGCTGCAGCGTGCTAAAAAATGGAATTGTTTTTAATCTCTTTGCTTGAAATAAAGAGAACAGAGATACTATTAACCCAATCAGTTGCAAAAAAAGCCACTGAATCATCTGCAGCCATGCTAGGATCCTGACTCCAGGCATCAAGTATAAAATGAAATCATGACAGAACACAAAGGGCAGTGACATTATGTCCTACTTTGATTCCTTCCTTTAATTCCACTTCAGTTGCAAATCATTTCTATTAAAGGCAATAATTCATTTTTTTTCCCAGCAGTCAATAAATTCACAAAAATAAAACCTGTATCTCCCTTAGTTCTAAGCTGCTTGAAATGACTGGAGAAGTTATTCACTCCTAATGTTCTTCCCAGCAAATTACGTTCTAAGGAGCATGCCATAAAAAGAGCAAGCATGATACATTTTTGGACTGTTTGCCTAAATTCAAGACACTCTGGGAGATGGTAGCAATATTTTTCTGAATAGCTGTGGAATAAATGTACAGAGAAAGAACAACAAAAAAAGGGAAAAAAATCAAATAATTACACTGCATTCAGATTGGTGACAGTATTTGGTATACAATTACAAGAGCCATTTTTTCCAAAGTATGTAGAAATGCTGAAGACACCAATTTAAGAGTTGAAGCTATAAGAGTTTAATAGCAGAGTGGTATTAAGAAATGGAAACAATAGGATAACTGCTGAAAATACCATTATACCTACATATATTTGGCTGTAGAAATCTATTGCCAGGAAAGGTACAACCCCTGCACTCAAGTCAAAGAAAACACTTTAAATATAAAATACCATAGCAACAAAACCAGCAAAAGGTCATGCATTTCTAGGTGAGCTAATAAATACCACTGATTTTTGTGCCTATGAGAACCGTAGAATGGAAGTATGTATGGGGTATATCATATCGGTTTATTGTAATTTCTTTTCTCCATCCCTAAACTGGGGATAAAAGTAGTCCTCAAACATGTTCACAAAGGACTGTAAATGCAATTAAGCAGCCAGGAACTCTGCAGCATGGGTGGAAAAGCCCACACCTTAGATTGAAGGTGCCCAATATACTTTCAGTCTTGTCTAACCCATTGGGACTTTCAAATTTGTCTTACCTGAAGACAAAATCTGAGAAACTGAAGAAATATTTTCACTGACTGAGGTTTAAGGATAAAGGTGGGCTTTGCACTCAGCTTTGGCAGCAGTCTATGTGTTGTGGTGCTGTGAAATCCACCTGTAATTAAATTAACTTATGTTAATTTATATGGCAAGGACTAACATGAAGCAGAGTTAAGTTTGTCACTCAAATTGATAAAGACAACATGATTACACTTCAAATGAAATTATTTCTCCAATAAGTATTTAATTTGCATGCAAGCAGTGATTATTGTTAGTTAATTATATGTCACGTGATTGTTCAAAGAGCACTTACTGATACTTTGATGTAGTTAAGTCATGAGCAACACTGCCACAGAAACATCATTTGACACACATTTGTTTGGATTTGGTGGCACTGGAATATTCCTGAAGACACATTTTGCTTCCTAGAAATGGGACTTACTTGGATAGTGACTTTTCTGGCTGTAGTACCAATATAGTAACAGGACTCTTCCCTTTCACAGCTAAGAAAGGAATCTGTAGGGTGTGTTTTAAGTCATTATTGTATTTCCTCATTTAGAATTGATTTCTGTTATGCAGAGTGGGTATCTCTTTACTTAACTATTTTGGTAAAACAGAAGTAACTGTTGTCAAAAGGCATTTCTGTGTATGCTCTTGATACTACAGTTGATTTCTTCTTCTCCTTAGGCTCAGTTTGTGGCTGGAAAATTTTTTATCGACAACTGGATGTCTCATTTAGGTTTGATTTGTTTTCTGACATTGATCTTTGCTGATTTGTCCCTACAGTGTACCCTTGACTTTGAATGAATAGACAGTTTATGGTGGAGGAAGAGGAAGGAGGTATGCAGAGGACAGAGGAGGGGAAATGGAAGGCTTTATGGCCTTTGAATTCTGTCAGATCAGTTTAATTTCTTATCAGAGACTATTTATTATCCTGGCATCCCTGTCATCCTGATGAGGGTAATGATTTAAGTGTAGTACAGAGCATGATATATATGCATTTCCTTTAAAGTAAAAATAGGCTCCTTTTAGCTCTGTGCCTTTTCAGAAGGTTTTCAATTTTTCTTTGACACCTTAATACTGGTTCATTTTAACTTAAGAAATAGTTCTTCTGTTGGAAGTATACGAATTCTGCTGGGGACCATGATTTTTAAAGCACTTCATGATGCAATTTTTGTAGAAGGATTGCACATTTTCTAAATGTTTGGTGCATAAAAGAGCTATTAATCAAAAACTTCAGTATGTAACAACAGAAACAAAATTGGAGTCACCCCTTTTCTTAAGAAGGAGCTGTTTGTAATGATGGAAACTAGAAATATTTTAGCAAAATTGAATACTCTCTCAGAGCTGAAGCACTGACTGATGCATTACGTCCTGTGAAACACAGATGGAAATTCTTATTGTTCTGTTACAAACTTGATAGATAAATCTTGGTTGACTTTTTAGGAAAAGAAAATCACTGTGAGGTTGTTTTTCAGGAGATCCCCATTGAAATCTTTATTTATCTTGTATAAAGAAAACATGTAGTGATTTCTGGTGAAGAACATACCTGTACGTGGATATTTCTGCTGGGCTGGGGTTTTTCTTTACCATCACTGTTGTGTGGATCACCTTGTCGGTCAGAGAACAGAGATGTAAAGGCAGTCCAAAGACCAGCTTCCCCAAAAATCCATTTTTTCAAACTTTTCTGTCACTCATAACTTTGTGTCACTCCTAAATGTATTATTTCTGAAGCTCTTGTTTGTCAGCTGCAGTTTGGAAGGAAACATCCACATCCAACATAACAAAGCCCCAGTAAAAGCAAACAGGTGGCAATCCTTGAAAGGAAATTGCAATGAAGGTTTGAATTAATTATTATTACTTCTATAATGATTTCATGGCTGAACACTGCTTATGACAGGCAAATCTCTGTCACCCAGAGCTGTGAGGCAAAGGTTTTCCATTAGTCATCACACCCTGCATAATGAGCAGCATTGCTAATAGGACACAACAGACTTCAAAGCTATTCAGTGAGCAGCCTGAATAATGGGATGTTACACAAAAATGTAAATAGTGAGCAGGCAACAAAAGCAATAAGGTAGATTAGAGCTTTTTGCTTTTAAGCCACCATGAATGGATAAATTGAAAGGAATTTAATTACAGTTTATAAGTAATACACTATACTATATATATACACAATATATAATACAATAAGTAATCTGTTCCGCAGGTTCCTTAAAAATCCGAATAGGTCAGGGCATTTGGTGTTTTAGAAGAATATGAATTTAAATAATAGATATAACTGCTAAGAATAAGCCTTATTGGAATCTGTGACTTTGCATTTAAATTTTTGTGGAAAACATCTGTAAAATATTGCTTATAATATATCAGAGGAATATTAATACCACACGTGACAAACTTCCCAGACTTTGAGATCAGCCTCTAGTACACGTTGCTGCAACTTACATTAAAAATATATTATATAAATATAATGTAATAGACATCAAGCCTATCAGAATTCAGGGAGCATCTGGACAATGCTCTTAGTCATGGTGTTTAACTTTTGGCCATCCTGTGAGGAGAACAAAGTTGAACTTGATCCTTATGGGTCCCTTGTAATTTGAGATATTCATGTGTTTTTTTTTTTTTTTTTAGAATATCTCTTATTTGGGAAATCAAAACTATCTTTGATGCAAAACCTGAAAATACTCAGGTGGAACTTTATTGATCCATCAGTAGTTTACGATAATTAGTAGCAGCAAACTCAGTTTTATAGCAACATGCTCCTCTACAGTCATGGCAGCAATAAAAGCTTTGCTGCTGGCCATCTGCTCTTCAGGCAGGCTGTATGAACCCTTTGCCTGTCTGAAAGAACAAAGGGGCTCTCTAGAAAAAGACGCTAGAATTGTATTTAGAAGTATTACCTGGCGCTTCTGGGAGCAACAGTTGACAAAATCTGAGGCAATAATGGCTGCAGGGGAACTTGGAATGACTTAGTTATGTTGCATTTAGGAGAAATTCACTACATGAGACCAAGAAAAATCTGTTAAGTAAAAATTAATAACATATCTACAATGTACAGTAGGAGTGATATTTTGCTAACTTAGTAGTAAAACAAAATGTTGGAAATTATCTGCACTCTCAGAAGGAACACTTTATTTCACATTCTAAATTTCTTATAAAATTCTACTATGCCTTTACTGGATACCAAAAAGATGGAATTTGTCTGAAAATTCTGGCTTGTGGTAGAAAGAGAAAAATATAGTTTCTGATTTGTGCATGATCTTGGCACCAATACCAACGCCTTGCAGACAGACTTCCAGTAAATGTTTTACATATCACTGATTTCTCTAAATCTAATTTTAAAATGTAAGGCATAAATTATGTCTGGTTACCAAAATTGTTGAATAGTCTTCTCACAATTTTTTGAATTTATTTCTTTAAAATCACACATCAAAACTACTAAGAGTTGTGTTTTCAATCCCTGTCTTGTATACAATGACTTGTATACAATTCAGCTGCATGGGCAAAACTCCTAAATAGATTTTATTACAGTGAACCCTCTCAGGAATTAAAACTCACTTTCTGTGTGAATTTTCTGTTCCCTGGAAGGTAAAGGGATGGCACCACTGAACAGGACACAAAACAGCAATTTTAAGTGTTAAAGAGTTCTGGCTTTCTAAAACATATTTATTGGAAAATAGGCCTGGTCACTGAGTGAAGGCCTGGAAAATCCAGTTTATTGAAAAGGAAGTTCAGTCAGTTTTGTTTGAGACTTGAGGGTTGATCGAGGGGGTTGATCCCATTACCTACAGTGGAACAATTTTTACTATCAGACTATTCTTTGTCATAGAAGTAAAAAGCAGATTTAGTGGCTGGAGGCTGAAGTCCAGTGTACTCAGACTTGAAATGCAAACCATGACGTTTTTTCTGTCCTCAGTTAGGTGAGAAGCAACTCAAGCAAAATCAATAGATACATTTCAGTTATAAGAAACCTGTGCAAGAACTGACTAGGATTAGGATTTCCAAGTTTATCTGTTAGAAAGGGATTACTACAAAGAGGAGAGAACCTGTTGAGCTTCAGACACTTTTTAATATTTATACCTATCTGAGAGTTTAAGAACCACTCCTCACAAAATTCACTGCTCCACTGATGAAATGCATTTTTAGCTCAGAAACACATCTCACACTATGAGGTCTCTCTAAACTGGACCAAGTCTTAAAATAATGGTCCTATCATGTTTAATTGTTCAGTAATAATATTAATCATGATTAACTCTTTTAGTATTAATTTAGTTGTCGTAGAATGCTCTAAATTAAATATTTTAACCTTGATTTTGAAGGGTGACCCTTAAGTGCCTAGTGTAAAAGCTCGACTTGGAGCAGAAGGCAGGCTGGGGACTTGATTCCTGAGCCTTTCAAAACTTTCTTCCCACTCTTTGGCAATCACTCTGCTGGGTAAATGCAACACTGACCCAGTTTGCTGATTATGGACGAATAATTGAGACTCTCATGCTCTAAAGAGACAGGTTTTGTGTGTTTTCTTACATTCTGTAATGTTTGATATAGTTGAAACTTCTCTACTCTTCTGGCAATAATAATGCTTGTGCATCAGCACAGAAATGTTTAATTAAGAGTTTCTGATATGAAAGCACATGCCTAAACAGCAAGTTCAAACATTAAAAAA
The DNA here is from genome assembly GCA_013399695.1 of Formicarius rufipectus. Lineage (NCBI taxonomy): Eukaryota > Metazoa > Chordata > Aves > Passeriformes > Formicariidae > Formicarius > Formicarius rufipectus. The sequence continues at coordinate 183,162 of VXAU01002555.1, forward strand.
GTTAAGTGTATTTAAGCTACATTTCTTCAAGAGGGGCCACACTACATAAAGTGGGAGAGAGAGAGAATTCCCTGAAAAGACTGTGATTTCATTAGTCCTACATCCAGAAACCTGTGTCTTCAAAATGATCATAAAAATTGCTTTCTAAGCTCTACAGTGGGTGAGAAAAAATCGTGCATGTGGCTTCCTTTGCTGTGCCTTCCTTGTATTATTCTAGCGCATCTGCCTCTTACTAAGAGAAGGAGTTTGGAAATGCTGTTGCTGATCTCTGACAGTGGCCTGCAGGTCCTTCAGCCCCTAATACACATTGGTGTTGAGGGAACCCTGTCCCAGGGGCATGCACAGCCAGTCCATGTACACAACTACTTGAACCCAGATTTTACCTCCCAGCTGCTTCTCAGGGGAACTTTGCACTCCACCACTCATGGCCCTTTACCGATCCAGCATGAGCAGCCGGGGACAAGGCGGGTCAGGGGTGCTGCTCTGTGTTGAGGACACCAATTTGAGGTGCCACTATTGTAAAATCTCGAGACTGATGATATTTTAATTTAAAGTAAATATTTCTGGAGGGACAGAGTTATGGTGGGCTTATCATTTTCTCCTGTCAACACAGTTCCAAAACAGCTTTTTAACCTGCAGATTATTTTGCAGTACAGGATAAAACCACTATTTACATTCTACAATTGCAAGTCATACAATTTATTTTCTTCCTGGGAATGCACCTCTGTATCATCTGTCTACTATGGTGATCTTGTGCATTTTGTAAAGCTCCTTTCCCAGGGCCACTTCACGGCACAGAATTCAGTAATAATATGCATTTACATTTAAATCTTCTCTGGGTTCCTGAACTACCTCTTAATTTGTTGAAGTGCTTGCTTTCTTTCACTTTATAATTCAGAATCAACCGTTTGTGGATTGAAACCTTTATACTTGAAAAAGTTTGGAATATTAAAGTGTTTCTGCTTCTGATTTAATCTCTGACAGTAAGTTCTGTATTCATGGCCAGAGTTTAAGAGAAGGTAAAAGATTCCATCTCAGCTGTGATAGATCTGCCCAGATGTTTCTCACAGCCTGTAGTTATCTCTGAACTCTAAAACAGATAAGCTGATCGTTTTAACATCCCGATTCCATTAATTCTACCTTTCAGATACAGAAAAACTGAGGTGTGCAAATAGATGACAGATAAGCCCTTTAATGTAAATACTTTGGAAGCCCTTTAACATAAATATTTTGGAGCACTTTTACCTTCTCAATCCCACATCAACAACTAAATTAAATAAGTGGGGCCATTTTACAACACTCAGTATTCTAGCAGGGATCTGGATTTATGATTTCTTTTGTGCTGTGTTGTTTTAAATTGAACTTTTCAATCAATATGGATGATTTTGCTGAATAAGGCTTTTAATGCAGAGGTCACCAACTCGTTCCAACCTGGCAGGTACAGATGGATACTTTAAATACAACAGTTTTAACGCCACAGTTTGATACAAAGTAAACAGTGTATTTTATCCTTTTCATACACTAGATTACATTGTATTCTTCTTACATTGGCATTTCTCAAATATTTTCTGAGAATTAATTTCCATCTTATGTAAAATGATTTCACAACTAGAGGCAACAGAAATAATAAAACCTACCACTAGTAAAAAAAAAAAAAATACTATTGTCTGCACAGAATTAATCCAAATAAGCAAACGACCAGACAAACTGCTGTTTGAGTCTGTCCAAATAAAATGCCAAAAGTAGGACCGGTATCTTCTGGAATTAGAAAAGACAAGCAGCTCAGGTTATGGGCAGTTGATAAATCACTCATGCTCTTTACCGGAGGAGTCTCAGACTGAGAGCTACACACATTTTAAAATTAAGAGGCAGTAGTAGAGGGGAAAATCCTGATTCTGTGAAGATAATCTGCTAACAAGTATAGATGCATCTCAAAACACTTTGAAAATGAGGTATTTCCCTTCTACCAAGAGACAGGAGGAAATTTTGAGCACAGTTGAAACTGTTAAAGCACAAGAGCAATTCATCCTGTTCATTCAATACCAAGTTATGGCTGGAAATAATAATTGCACTGAAAGCAATGATGGCATGAGATGAACAAAGTACATTAGGAAGGTAATGACTCTGCTTGGGTTTGCTCCTGGTTGCTGTTGGTCTGCAGAGGACAGAACTGAACTCAGTCCTTTCTGGCCTTCTGGCCTGTTACCCAAGTAGGTCAGTTTGTATAAACTCACTCCAGAGGTTCCCAGAGCATGTCACTGCTGTGCAAACTCAGGTCATACTGATGTAACTAATAAAATCTACTCACCTCTTTCCAAGAAACAGGGATTTCAGAGATCCATGGTAGAAGGTACTGTCATTCTGCATAAGGCTTGAAAGAATGCAGCAAAGAAATGGAAAATCCTTGACATTACATAGGGCTCATTGCTTTATGAGGCTCATTATATTTTCTCAAAATCCAGGGTTTATTTCTTGGCATCTCTTCAGACTTTATCAGTACAGAGATTCTGCTTCAGTTCTGCTCATCTTCACTGCAACCCAGATTTTTTACTGTCACCACATGTACCATTCTGTTCCTGCTTTACACCTTCCCTTCTGTGGCAACTTCTCGTTTCCATTCAGCCTTTCAGCTCTCTGCCTTCAGAAAACCTTCCTCTTTATTGCACTAATGCAAACTACTGCAGTTCTTTAATTCAGCTACTCTCAGGTGATTTTGACCACCACGAAGCCCCAACTCACCTTCATGCCTAAGACTAGAACTCTTCTGGTGCCCTGATACATAGACCCGAACTGAAACCAGTTACTGCGAGGTTTGGCTTCAGCTCTGGCACTGCAATTTAAAAATCTGTGTTTTATCAGGCTCTTCCCACATTTCCTCAGATTTAGGGGGTCTGAATATTTCTCTTTCCTCCTGATTGTTTCTTTTCAAGGCAATGCATTTCCCTGGTTAAAAGACAACTGAGCTTTCCCTGGTTTTCCCTGCAAGCATTTTTGTTAAATGCCACAAAAAGGGGGCCAGACTTTCATGTGCTTCCAAGAAACTTTAATTTTATGTGTAAGAAAGAGACAAAAAACCTGTTGAATTTTTTCTGTGATGACTCAGTACTTTTAATGTGGTTTTTTTCTGTTGCTGCTGCTGTGCTTACCCCCCTAATATGCAAAAATGTGCTGAATTCCTGAGTTGCTGCTGCTATAGAAAGAAGATACAGCAGAAGTTTATTTCATTCTTCCAAATTAAATAATCTGACCATTTTTTTTCCTAGTGATCTTCCCCCTTTCCCGTACACCTTAGTTGCCTATTATTTTGTTATTAACCAGCAACCAAATTTTGATTTTTAATAAGAAGCATGCCATAAATCAAAATTAAAAGACATTGTAATTACTAATGGATTCCTTTTAATTCTTTACCATGGCATTATCCCATTGGGAATAGTTTCCTCATTTATTTCTTTCTCTTTCTTAATTAAAGGGCCCCTTTATTAAAGGGCTTCTCTTTTTGGAATAAGTATTTAATATTCCACATCCCAAGAGCTGGCTGAAAAAAGGGTGAAAACACGTACTCTTTGCTTACAGTAGAGGTTGGAATTATTCCTTGCCACGGCACTGATATGAAGTTTGCTTTAAAACCTGAGAGATCTTCTCAGACTCATGAAAAATGATATTAAAATTTATTGTTAGATATTGCTGATTGTGATTGAAAATCACTTCATTAAATTACAGTACAGAGAGATGAAGGACATCTTGCAGCAATGAAAATGGTTGCAAATTTAATTAAAACATTAAATTATTGTTGGAATAAAGGTCATAATCATAAAATGTAATTGAAGGAAGTACATTAGCATGTACCCTAAGGTATCCTTTCTATTTCAAAATATCTATTACATATTTGACATTTAAAGAGAGAATAGGCACCATTTTATCTGGATGGATGAACGACAATGGTGAGAATTGTTATCCATAATACAGTTTAAGAGCCCAATTCTTCAAAAAATCATTTGGTCCTTCCATAGGTGTAACATATTATTTGTATGCCTCTGAGTGAGGAAATTCACCTTATTTATGGGGCATCATGGACCGCACGGAACGGAGGATGCTGGATCGTATACTAAGGCTTTATGAAAAGGTGTGACTTATTCCACTGCCTTCAAAGAGTATCCTTCTTAGGCTCTGCTTGTGTTTATACCTCTGTGTACCCTTTAGCACTGCATTTCCTCTCCCTTGCAGCAGATTAGGGAGGGGGAAATGCATAAGGATAGAAAATAGGAACAGCAAGAAGAGCATCTATCTATAAAACTGTTGCTAAAAGCACATTTGTAGCGCTGCTACAAAAGGGTTGTCACCTCATGTCCTGACAGTTTCTTCTTCTGAACTGCAAATACCCTAGAAATTAATAAACCTTAAAAATCTCTCCCAAATACTCAGCAATATCCTCTGAATTCAGATAAGTCTTGTAAAATATTCTGCCTCTCTTTCACTTTCTGCATTTACTGGTATCTTTTTGGAAAGGGAGAGGGTGTTTTTTGAAATGGCTTGGACAGGAAAATCAGACTGAGTACATTCAGAAAACCTATATATCCTTGTATGAGTTTTTAATTTTTTTAAAATATACATTTGGAATAAAATCAGGATAGCCAAGCTGGATTTCAGCAGTAGTTCTGTTGATAAACCAGTGCTGCACATTGATGTGTTGAGTTGCAGCAAGTCGTTTTATAGTGTGGGAAAAAAACCCCAAACAACCATGTGTGGGTTTCCGATAACAAATTAATTCTTTATATTCTTAAAAAGCAGTAGAAATCTTCTAAATGTGCCTTCATGATCATCATCTTTCATTGCTGTTTCTCCAGACATTATTTCCTTCTCATACTGATCTGTTGCTTCAAAGCCAAAAACCATCAGAATTTCAAAGTTTAAATCTACTTCTGTTACATTTCCCCCTCTTTTTTGTCTTCTCCTGCTTTTCCTTTTCTCAGTGTTGTTTTTTTTTCTATTCAAATGTATTCCTTTATTAGCAAAAATATTTAATAGGAAATCAAAGTGGATCAGCCAGGATTTGGTGAAGATACCCCATAATGCTTCTTAGAATTATGGCACAAATTTTGCTTCCCAAGCACAGGATTTCAAGATCTATTCTGCTGTTTTTCTATTCTATTGTACTGAGGTTTTTCTGAATCCTTCATTATTTCCTTTACAGAGAATTCAATTACCCGTGGCACAATGAGTTACAGTTGTCACCACCATCTGGATCTGCAGAAAACCTGGTGCGTAAGTGAATTCTAGAATTGGGCTGTTTAGCCAAATGTCAGTTCTCAGCAAACACTTCAGGGAGTCACAACCATTATCTAAGTAGGGAGTTCTAATCTGTTATCTTAATTACTGGTCTGAATTAACCCACATATTCTGAAAGGTAGAAAGGAGTGCTCAGGATGGAGACTGTCATATGATATTTGTGCAATTGAATCCTCCAGTGCTGTGTTTTTTACAGTTTATGTAATTTATCTCTCCTCCCTAAATGAACTATTAAAAAAAAAAAAAAAAGGAAAAAAAATTCAAAGAAAGTCATCATAAATTATTTATTGCCACTCTTTCTGCTTTAAAAGCTGAAAGAACTGGATTAATTGTATTATATTTTTTACAATTTGAAACATCAGAAAAAGAATATAGTAGGAAAATTAATATTTGACACTTGTGCCTGTTAATGAAATTGTGTGGGATACACAATTTACTGATGAAGCATTTCTGAAGGCTTCTTCAGTTCCAGCCCGAGCCAGGGAAGTGAGAAGTGATGGAAAAATACACACAGATCAAATGAAAAGGGGTGCAAGGCAGACACATTTAGGCCAGGGAAGGCTGAAATGGCAGTGGGTGACTGCAGTGACTTCAGGGAACAAGAGAGAAATGAGAACTGCACAAAAGGAAGTTACAGGTACTGGAAAAGCACTAAACTTCAAATTAGGATTGAGACATTGTCTACATGCTCAAATAAACAGAAGAATTTCTCTGTGATACATGGTTTGGGGTTTTTCCCTTCTGCTTCCCAGCACTGTAACTCTGTTCATTATCCCTGCATCAGGTAAGACAGGCACAGGTATTCCACAGCACATGAAATGTGACACTTCAAGCAAAAAATATACAGACTTTGTTTGCTTGTTGGTTTGCCAATTACTGACAAAATCTAAATGCAGTTTATTGCTAAGTGAGAGAAGGTTGTCCTTAATTACAGCAGCCAAAGTCACTTTTCTGTTGTAAGCTGTTCGAGTTTATACCTTTTCTGTCAATTGTCTCTGGAGCAATCAGTATAAAAGCATGCTTATGGAAATGGGAATGGTCTCATGGGAACTGCTGAAACAAATTAGCAAAACTGAGGGACATTTAGCATCTAGAGATTAGCAAAACAAGAATTCATAATTCCTGTCACTTGCTTGAGCATTTAAAGAAAGTGTCAGCCTAGAAACAGTTTAGAAAAACAAAATGAAGCATGATGAGTCTCTTAATCTGTTTATTTTTGATCCCTCTCGTGGGGTTCTTATCAATGGTAGTTTGTTATTGTACTAGAAAAAGTATGCAGTTTAAGAGTTTTCTATTTTGAATTATTGGCATCATTCTGTTCTATTTGAGTTGGAGGAGTGGAACACAGCACACAAAAAGCTATCAAACCCAGCTGCTTCTTAGGACATCAGGCCAGCTTCTCAAATTTGAAATAATTATAGAACACAGAAACTCCACTTCATTCATGTGATTTGGAGGCATAAAACTAGTGCCAGGCCCGTTTTTTCGATAAGGAAATCTGAAAAACATGAAGAAAAATGACAATAAGTAAGATATGCAAAGACTGGCAAAACACAAATACAGCTGAACTACTTGTTGTTTGTAAGTGTGAGTAGTTCCTAAAGCTGCTCAGAACTGACATCAAATGAGCTGTTAGTGAAGGAAGACGTACAAGGCAATGCAGAAAGGTGGTGGCACCTAAGGAAAGTGAGACTGCTACTGTTCCAGTGGGGGTTACATTTTAGAAACCTTGTAAGCCTGCAGTGAAGCATTTAATGCAACACGGAGAGTTCTGAGTGCTGGCAACGAAAAAATCAGAATACCTTGAAGAGCAATGTCATTATCTCAGAATTTACAGTGATTAAAATTTTGCCAAGCTTTTTATTTTCCCTTTTTCATCAGTGTTTTTTTCGCTTCTAACTGATCGTTCATTTTCAGTCTGCTATTAAACATCTTTATCAAATGAAGGCTGTGTGGCTGTGTAATGAGAACATATCCAATAAAAATACTTTCAATTACATTTCAAAACTGCAAAATATCAAATTACTGCTGTATGAGGATACTCTACTGAAAACTCTAAGATTACCAGAGAGGTCATTATGTTTCTCTACTACATGACTTTGTAGTATAATAGCACAGTGTCACCTTAAATATGATTCATTGAAAATGTTCCAGTGAACAAACCAATTTTTCACTTCTAGAGCCTTGCAATCAATGAAACAATTCATACAAAGTAAGAAACAGTGTAAACTTTTATTTCTTTATTTCGATCACTGCGAGAACTTTTAGACGATAAAATAGAAAATAAGTCAAAAAAATGTGATGTAGTTTTCACCATAGCTGTGATTTACTTCATCCTTCTATTTCTCCTCATTGCAGTTATACCCATAAGTGCCAGTTTCTTTCACCTTTTGATTCTTATTCACTAGAAAAGAGTGGCTTGATAGAGAGCTGATGGAGTTGCAGGAGGTCCAAGTTTAGCTCCTTATTTTATCATTCCCGGGATGCCTTTGAGAAATTAGTGTTGTAATGTAGTTAAGTTCCATTTGCAAAAGGCATTTCCTTACTCAGCAGGCAGTGGAGTGTTGCTGCTGAATCACTTGGTTTTAGCAATCCTTCCCAAACCTCTCTGTAGTCAAGTTCCCAAATGATGAATTCAGTTTCTCTTAGTCACTGGGGTTGCAGACTTTTCATTTTTCTGTCGGAAAACACCAGATCTCCCATTCAGCCTTCACTTTACCTACCTAACTACTGAATATCACATTCCTGTTAGTAAAATTGCTCAGGGCAGCACAACTGAGCAGCTGCATTTTCTGCCTGCTGCCAAAATGACCTCTGTGTAGATTGATAAGGGAGTATTACACAGATTACACATAGATTAACGTGGGTACAATAGGTGCATCTAAAAGAACAATTTAATACTTTGCAATGGTTCTTTTTAGGTATTAAATCACTTGTTTTCATAGTTTGGAGTCACGAGGTGTGCACTAGAATATGCCATGGGTTTGGAGTAGGTGCCACAGAGCCTGATTGCTCCAGCATCACACACAGATGGAGGGAATCTCACCTTTCAAGCACCAGCTTAATGCAATTTTCAAGGACATATTTTACTTTTTACACATTTTTTGTGGTATCACAGAACACTATATTCCTGCTGACAGATGGAATGGGTGGTTTACCAGAATTAAATTAACTTCTAAGAGTAAATCTGTTTCCCTCTATCCTTTACAGATTTTACATAGGAACAATAAGCCTCTCTGAGGCTGTGTAGAGCCTCTGATGCCCGGACTGCTACACACCTTAGAAATGATGTTTCTGTAGCATTTGTTGTTCTTGACTGCAGGAAAAACCTAATAGGATTTTTAGATTCCTAACAAATTTTTACTTCTCCAGTGCTTGATACGTATTATACATTAAGGATTGTAACTTAATGATTTGCTTTTTGTTGTTCATTGAGCAGCTCAGCTTTCAGCTGTGATAACATAAACATCTGTTCTTTTCCTGGCGATATGGGTACTGAGAAATTTACAGTAGAAGAATTGCATATTAATTATTCCCAACTTTCCATCTAACACAAGGGGTTTCTTGATGATACAAGGTGTGATAGAACAGAACCACAAAGTACCAGAAAAAAATTGGGCTGGCTCTCTGGAGGTCAGGTACTCAAAGCAGACCAGACTGTTCCCAGCCTTCTGTACTCACAGTCCAAGTAATTATCAAATGTGCAGGAACTGGTCTAAAACTGAAGAGGAATAACTCTGCCAGCCCCTCTCAGACCATGCATCCACATCCAGTCAAGCCATTAATATACCTAAAGGAGAATTAGGCAGGACTTCAAGTGTTCCATGCTCCTTAACAAGAGACAAACAAAAATAATGTATTTCTGTAGTTTCAACTATCAATTGCAAAAAATGGAGGATCTTACCAATATTCATAAATACCTGAAGAGAGGGTATATATTGAAAACAGGGAATAATGGAAATTTTGTAAGCCAGCATGCCAAAGCAGGAGAAAATAGTCCATGTGCAAAGATATTTACAACTAGAACTACGAGGCTAAGTAGAAAAGGATGGGATTGCTCTGACCTTCAACTCATTATGCTACTAATCACCTTCATACTCCTCAATAGTAAATATATATATTTTAATTATATTTATTCACAAGTGCATCTGAAGTTTGGATAAACACTCATGAATAAATTAAAACCGCAATGAAAACCAGACTTGATAAGAAAAGCACTAACAAAAGTGTTTGTTGTAGCTGGCAGAGTGGTTCTGATGGTAACATCATCCCACCTAGCGTAAGTTTTAAATTATATTTGATTATAATAATTATAAATTCTTACATAAAGCAATCGTTTGACTGGCAATTGCATGGAAGAGTGAATGGAAACCTAGCAACACTGCAATTGCTGTTATTATAGATGAAGCCCTGCAAAAAGTATGTTCTGTTTGGAAACTTTCCATTTAGGCTTTGACACAGGCTGTAATTCAATTCAGTGCAAGAGTCTTTCAGTCCTCTGAATCTAAGGTCAGGCGAGAAGCTGGGATGTACCTCCACCTCGTGGATCCAAAGCGTCCCTTCTGAAGGATTTTGTGAGGGTCTGGTGAAGTTATTTCTTCAGTGATCCCGAATTTGACATCTTCATGCTATCCCCTCACTTTGTACATTCCAGGGCGATCCCAAAAAGGAAACATGGACAGGGAAAGATAAACAGCAGAGCTCGTTTGCTGCCAACAGGGAATTTTACAGCATGTGAAAAGATGAATTCATGATACTTAATTTCAGACATTATAAATCCAGCTTTATAAGGGTTCCTAATTTAGAGTTCAGCTTCTTGCCTTGTCTCTAACATTCCAAAGAGGTAAATACTGGAGCTGCCACTACAAGAACTGCAACAACAGCACCGGCTGCTATTACTTATGTAATAGATTAAATCCAGAATTCCTCTGCTCCACTTTTCATACTGTTTGGACTATTAAGCACGAAGGTAACGGACGGCTTACAAGTCATAGGAGAGACCCTGTACCTGTACTGGGTTTTCAACACTTTTATTTTAGAAATCTGAACAATACAGTGCAGGGCATCTGGGGCAGCACTACAGCTAAATGCCAGCATCTCTGTTTTTTTCCAGGCTGACAATTCCCATCTAGCATTTTTCTTTAATCATTAGAAACATGAAAACTTAAAAATACCCTATTTAAAACTGTGTACTGAGGATCCCACGCTGTATCACTCTTCTGCTGTGATCTGATCAGGGGGAGAATATAAGTTAACACTATTTGTTTGATTTCAAGGTCCTGTCATTTTTTTTATGAGGCACCATGAGATCTGCAGGTCAAGGTAGTAAAGGAAGATGTGTCTCAAATTTTTCAGGATCAGTTAAACTGAGCACAGAGATATCAAACACAACAATCTTACCCTATAAAATAAAGGTCAAATTGTCTTAAATTAAAAAAAAAAACCCTAGACAATATGGAATTCCAACACAGAGATATCAGTAAATAATTATGTCATATTTGTAGTTACATTCGTATTTATTCATTGATCAGATTTTCAGTGGAGTCCAGAAAAACAAGACACTTGCTATGATTAGAAGCAATTATAATGTCACTTTCAGGTTAAATGTTTCTATACAAACGTCAGTAAGAAATTTACTCTGTTAGTTTTACAACAAGTTACTTTTATATACATGGCCATGGATTATTCAACACGTTCACAGAAACAGAGAAATCGAGCACTCACTTAGCAGATGGTTCAGCACTGCAGAAAATCAGGTGGAGTAGCAGGAACTTAATTCAGATTCTTAAAAGTACATTAATTCTAAACAAAATCATTCACCTCTTCCCATTAATATAATATCCCTTTTTCTCCTCCTGAGTGTCTGCTGTGATAAAAGAGGTTTTTCTAGCATAAAGACACACTTTTTAGTGTAATTAATATGGCCAAGAATTATCTAGCCAGGCCACAAAAATCAGTTAGTACTGAAGAAGATGTTTTGTCCCACTAACAGTTTTGTTTCAAATGCAGCTCACATTTGAGAACTGCTGTAGACCTGGTGTGTGCCAGTTATTCAGGCTGGTAAAATCCTCACAGTCACAGGGTTAAGGTTGTTCAGCCAGGGTTTCATGTGAAAAAGTAAACCTAGGTCTGCAGAACATCATAGGATTATAAAATAGAACTTGTATAATATGTTTTTTACTCAGTTTCTGCTATTTTTTTCCTGGGGTTGATGCTAGCAACAAAATAAAACATAAGAAGAGGCCAAGACTGGCACCACTTTTTTGGACTTGATAGTCTCCTTTCTGATATTAGTATTCTGTAACTCTGTTTAGTTGCACAGTAACTTGTCCTGCCTGACTGCTGCTCTCCTCCCTTTTGGTAGTCCTTGTCCCTGCCTTCCCTTGTGCAGCTGTGGCTTTCTTCAGTGACCACCCATGGGGGCTGGCAACCTCAGAGACCTGGAGCAAAAGTCTTTTGAGACAAAGCTGCAGGTTACGGTCACACACCGTCATCACAGATGTGTTGGCTGTGGTGTTCTGGTGGAGCTGACATCCTCTGGGACACTAAGTTATGCCTTTATTCAGCCTTATGCACACCTCTGTGTTTCTGCCAACCCTTCTTGCCTCCAAGATCCCATCCTACCCAGTGCCAGTGATCTTGTTTCCAGTTTTCAGCAGCTGTCACCCATTCACTTGTTCCATCTTATAATTTCGCAGAGCCAAATACAAATTGCTGTCTCGTTCCACTGCCACCTTTTTAGGTACTTTATTATTTTGACACGATTTTCTGCCAGGCTATTGGGAAAGGAGATTACAAACCAGAGGTTCCAATTCTAAAGCCGTATTTCACCATGAACTGCTTCTTAAGTGGTGGCCCACAGGCAGGCATTGCTATGCCTGTCGAGTGCAAACAAGTTTGGTGTGCACGGTCATCTGTTTAACTGTGTTTTCTTTTCCTAAGACTATTTCCAAGGAATTGGGGTAAGGCTGTAGGGCAAACACACATGGCCATTAATTGTAAGCAAATCGCTGTGTTAGGCATTTGGGTTTGCTGTGTCAGCAGTGTGCATGCTCTTTATGAATCTGGCCTTCGTTTTTGGCATATGCAGTAAGCCTTGACAGCTTCCTCACTATCCTTGGCCACCTGAGCCCTTGGTATAAATTATCTGTCTCTCCTCTTCAAATTTTTCCATTCTCAAATGCCTTTTTTTGTACCATTATAATGTTTTCAAGCTGGTTTATGAATCATTGCCATTTAGGCACTATTCTCCCTTCCCTCCAGAGGAAGTGGGAGCATCCTATTGATTAACTGTAAAGGCTGGAAAATTGCTCTTCTGTCCTCTCTGTGCTAATAACCTAAATTGCTTTCTGCAGGGTATCACCCTGGAAGCATAGCTTCAGCAGCCACTTTCTATCTCCTGGATCAGACCAGTTAAGAATTTTTAAATTAGACTGATTTTCCCACTCTGAACTCACCCTGGCACACTGCTGCCAAATGCTTCACTTCCAGCCTTGTCTGGAACCATAAACCCCATCCAGATTTCTGTTCATTTTGCAAATCATGTTTGTAATTGGGGAACAAAAGCAAAGCCAGGAAACAACAAAAGCCCCTCTCTGCCTGAAGTGGGGTTTGAGAGGCACCACTTGGCAATGGCAGCAGGTGGAACCCTCGTAAGGACGGACCTTGGACTCGGTACAGTGAGCCAAGTCCTGATCCTCACTCTGAGTGTATTAATATTCCTTGGACGTGATAGTCATGGCCCACTTTTGATGGGGTAGTTGTGAGCTGCTAAGGACCTGAAGGTGCCTTGTATTTACTATCATGGTATTTAAACACCCAGTCTGTTCTTCCAGCCTGTTAAAATTAACATCCCATCTTCGAAGGAAGTTTTTGCTAAGGTTTCACAAAAGAAAGAAAAGGTACATATGTCCCACAAATTTACCACTAACAATCTTTCTGCCCTTTACCCAGGGAAGTGGGCATTCTAGTTGGGGCCTTAAACATCAGTAAAATCACCTTTAAAAACACAGCTTTGAGTCTTAGAAAGCTCCTAGAAAATTATTCATAACAGTCTACAGTTAAAGGCCAGTGCAAAAGTTTTCTTGTAGTTTTTGGCTGTGGGGAGTTTGTACACAAGCAGTGATTGAAAACTATCCTGGTGGATTTTTGTTTTAGCTAATGTAAGGAAAATTAAGAGAGTGTGAAGTTCCTGCTGCAAAGCAGTTAAATGGTTTTATTGAAGTTATTTTAAACTCAAAGAAGTTTACTTTTTTCAATATGGTCTAATAGGTGTTACCTTCAACTAAAAGCTTTGTCTCTCCTACCTCCTTTAGACCAGTACAGTTACAGTGAAGTAACCTTGGAGGAACTGTTAATCCTGTAATTTGAACAATTCAGGATATGAGCTCTCTTTTCTTGTTCTATTCCCATTGTAATAACAGCTCCTGTAATTTTACTTGTGAAGTACTAAAATGAATTACACACCTGCATAACTCATCAAATGTGGATTATGCCTTGCTCAACAGTGCTTGATATAAGTATATCTAATATATAAGTACATTGTAAGCTGATTTTAACAAGTAACAAGAAGTTATTTGTAAGACTATTTAAGTGGAAAGCCAGAAGTTCAGATTTCTAACACTGTATCTTTATTCACAAGTGAACTCAGTGACAATATTCAAATGCCACTTGAATAAGAGTTGTAAAATTAAGTTTAACCTTTTTCTTCCTTGTGCATTTTGTTAACTGACACTTTATCTCTCACAAATTTCCCTCCCAAAACTCATTTTGCAAAAGCTCCTCGAATCCCCTTTTAATACATTTGTGTCCACAGCAAAGTCCAGTACCTCGAGGCAGTGTAAATAATGTTATCTGGAAACCTAATGATCAGGTGGATTATTGAATTGTTTATGATCATGTCTTGTGGTTTTGTGACTATGGAGATGTGTCTGTCTGTGTCATCTAAGATTTATTACCAAGAGGGTTTCAAAGTTTCAGCTCCTGAATAATTTACTCTCCTGAGCAAACAAAAACTAGAAGATATAATAAAAGACTGTGTCAGCTCACTGAATAATTTTTTTATTCTCGGTTGTGTCTTGCTGATGGAAAATTTTAAAGGAAGAGTCCACCCTCTGAATTAATCTGTGGAAGGTCATAGGTGTGGTTTAGGTCATGTTAAGGCAGTGTAAGTGAGGCTGATATGAAAGAGAAAAATACATAAATATTTTAACTTGTAGTAAATGAAACTGCTACCAAAATGTGAGGCTTAACCAGCAACAAAGTGAAGAGCTATATCTGCAAATAATCAGCACCAAAAAGCGCTATTTTGCATGACACTGACACGAATTTCTCCCTCAGATCTGGAAGACAGTCAGCTAACTTTGGAAGAGTAAGCTACAGTGGTTATGCTAATGGAACTGGGCATCTACTCCAGCTTCTTCCTGTCCTCAGACATCAGCCAAGTCAAAACACCGTGGTGAGTCTGGCTTGGGTATCAAATATTCTCATTCGCAACAGAGCAGGCAGCTCCCCTGGTTTGACCGCCCTCACTTATTCCCTTCCTACCCACAGAAAAGGGAGCAGTATTAGTTTTTAATGACTTATTTGATTTGGTGTGTTCAAGAGGTCTTTGATGTTGTGCACAATTCAGTGCAATTTAAATCCATGTGTCCTGTTTTAGCCTGCAAACACCTGTTGTTCAGATACGCCCAGGAGTGCTGGAGACCACAGGCACCAGGGCCTTCTGCTGTACCCTGTGAGCTGGTACTCATGAAGCCCCTCACACCCTGCCCAAGACATACTTTTGCTCACTTCCTGAGGCAGCACCAGTGTCACTTGCCAGAGATTATGAGTAGTGAGTCAACAATGAGGCAGTTCTTTCCCTATGGTGGCACCATGACAAGCGTGAGCTCTCACATTCCATTTCCTCCCTGTTAAAATGCTCTCAAGCTTAACCTGACCAGTTAATACGACCAGTTTGCTGACAGAGGTGCCTTCCCAAGGGCTTCAGTAAGTAAAGTGTGTGTGGATGCTGCAAGAGGAATGTGAAAACTGAGCTCTCTGGTCTAGCCCAGCTCATAAAGGTGCCACCCCTCTCCTGAGATGCACTGAAAATGAAATGCACAAAGGCTTGCTGAAAAAGAAATCAAACTTAAATTTTACATCCTCGTGCACTGTATGCTTTTCTTTTTTTGAGAAATGAAACCTTCGGTGACGTTTTTGTACCTGCAGACGAAAATACATCTGATTTGTCATAAAATCATTAATGAATACCAGGCACCGTGTGCTCTGCCTGGATAAAACTGAGCTGCTGCCGTCTGAATCCATGAGATGGATTTTCACTGGTGTGGCTTCAAAAACATTTGGGAATGCTTTTTCCTTTCTCCTTTCAAGTTCCCTTCTCTTGCAGCTTTATGTTTGTTGCTGCTGAGCTGTGCAGACCAGAAAGCTGATTAAACACTGTGAGTCAGAGCATTCCTTTCAGGATTTCTTAGCCAAGAATCAACAATGGAGAAAATCATTTGCATGGGTTTCTTGTCTATGCATTATCAATTTGTCCCTTTGAATTCTGAAACACAAAGAGAGGATTTCAATCCACCTGCAAGGTCCTGTCCTTTGAGCTTCTTTAGGCAAATTGACTGTATGATGAAATTTTCATTGCTTTTGGAAATAAGCAGAATAATCTGTTTCAGGGAGCATTTCCTTCATAAGACTCGCTCAATTTCTGCTTACTGACTGAATTTAGGAAATAGTGATAATGAGCTAAACAGACATCCAATAAACTTAATACTTAAAGGGTATATCTTAATATTTATTGAGAGATATTTCACAAATATTTTCATTTTAGAGATATCATTTCATCCAAGATCCCTATGATCTAGAGAGAGGGAAAAATAATTATTTTGGTTTTCATATTTAATATTGTAAATATATTGTTTACAATTTATTTCATGTTTACAGGTATGTGTAGCACATATAAAGGAAGCTCACATTTCTGAGTGGTCTTTTGAAGTCAGTGTTACTTTTCACCTACCAAAGTTTATATAAAAGTGTTTGACACAATATAGAAGTAGGCCCAGCAAGAGACAGAAAACCATAAGCGTCTCTTAGTGAAATAAACCTGCTCCATATAAGCTCTGCCTCCATTTGCACTTCTACATATTAAAAAGCAATGGGAAAAAAAGGCCCCCACGAATGCCAGGCTCCAGCATCGAGTCTGAATCATTAATGAGAAGCAGCAGATTCAGTTTCTCTTTAAGTGCAAAATGGATTGCAGCCTGAACTGTTGCACCTTGGGCTAATGCATGCACAGGGTTCTGGGACACAGAACAGATTGTCCATGGAAACCTGAGTGCCATTTCATAGAGGAGTTTGAGGATTCTGGAGATCATTTGTCCGCAGAAGTAGAGCACAATGGCCATTATTTCCCAGTGCCTCCTTCCTCTGATAGCACAACATGCAGTTCCGTGCTTGGATTCGAGGAGAAAACCTTCACTCCAGGGTCTGGGCTGTGGGAGAGCACACAGGAGGACATGATTTCATCTGCAGCCTTTGCCCTCCTTGCCTGAAGAACATGGTAGCTGCATATGGTCCCGAGAGACTTGCTCCTCAGTCCATATGGATTAGCTGTAGCAGCAAAAGACACCAGACTTCTGAGCATGTGTTTACCAACAAAACCACACTTCCCTCAGGGCTGTGAGGGCCACTTCTCAAGATCCCTGCCTGTCCAGATTGCACTCGTTTGCCAAACCAGATGTGATAATGTGTACTTCCTACAGCAGCTTTCTCTCAACAGCACTTCTCCTCCTCTCCCACTGAATGTCTTTGCATGCCTTAAATAGAGTTTAAACATCTCAACATCATGTGAATTATTTGAAAGCCAGCAAACAAAAAAACCCTCACTGATTTTCTCATAGCAGTCTTTGGTTCAGAGGGGCTCACAGGTTCTGAGAACACTTCACAGTTCATTGTGCATCTCACTGATGGAAGGATGCAGCTGTCACGCTGCCATTATTACAGGAGAGGTCTTTTGGATTACAGTGGAGCTGCTTCCAGAAGAGGTGAAAGTCAAATTAAGTATCTCACATGGACAGGCAAAACTCACCCACTTGGCAAGACCTCATTCTGCTTTAGATTACTTTTTACAGATGAATGCTATTTGTTACACACTGTTTTACTGAAAATACTTCCAATTATTCAATATATTAACTATATTGCAATAGTCTGCGGGAATCAGACAAGAATATAAGTGTGTTCATACTTAGTCTCCTTTCTCCCCATATTGCAGGAGATGTACTTATACTAAGGAACTCTGCTCTTGCACTTTGTGTTCTTAGACATGATTGAGACACTTGACTTAGAAAAATTCTCCTTCAGAAATATTAGGGGTTATTAGAAAAATTCTCCTTCAGAAATATTAGGGTTATTACCTTTTTAACAACTTACTCTTGTCTTCTACAAGCACAGAGTTTGACATTATGACTACTTCTGCAGGAAAACCTTAAGCTCACCTATATTTGCAATATCATGACTAGGAAACCTAAAATAAAGCAAGTAAAAGCTTGTTTCTTACAACTGACTGTGCAGACAAGCTGCACGTGGCAATGCTTTATCTCTCTGTTACAGAATCTTGTCTTTAATTATGCCTCATTAAATAACAATTTGGTAGTGAATTGGGACTATGCACGAGTGCCTCACTATCACTTATTTGGGCTGATCTTTCCGGAGCTAAACTGCCCAAACTCTGTCAGTGTTCTCGAAGCAACACTGCAAACACGGATGCTCAAAACCTGGTCAAGTGGGACTTTCAGAAGTGCAGGTCCTGTGTAGCTTATGCATCCGCTGCAAACTGACCCCAAATCACACTTTGTTTTCTTCAGTAGTTACATTAATATTGTTAAAGAAATTTGAATATTCACATGTAGGGTCTTCCAAAAATTAACAGCAATTCTAATCCTGTTGCTTTTCTCCCATATACTAAATAATAAATTCCTTCTGAATAAAAAAAATATTGCTTTTGACTTTCATTACCTAATGAATTAATCACTTCAAAAATGAAAGGCAATTTTACAGCATCTCATAAAAAGTATTTTAAACACGAGGGTTATTATGCATTCTCAATCTCTTCCACAGATTGTTTTGAGTGTTTTATCTGTGGTATGAGATCTCAAATATTGAACATATTGGGTGCCAGTGAATATTTCAGAAAACACAGACAAGCTCTTCTGGATTCACAGTTTGTATTATTAAGCTGTCAAGAAGTGGGAAAAGCCTCTCCTGTCATCTGATTCTGTCAGAGAGGGAACGCAGAAGTGGCTTTGATGAGGACCTGCAATAGTGAGGTCTGAAAGGAGGCGCCGGAAAAAGGGAACAAGAAGCATGAATGTAATAAAACTAAAAAGCATGAAGTTGGCTGGCATATTGAAGGGGGGGTGTGTGTTTCTGTCTCATCTAGTCACAGCTCTAAGCAGTAAGGCTGCCTTGGCAGCTGAATGACAGAGGTTAGAGAGCTCTCTGTGCAGCTGTCAGGCTGCAGGATTTCAGCAAGTGTTTCCATCAGGTAGGGAAATGCTGGTTCCAAGGCCTCGCCCGCAATCAGGGAGACACAGACCATAAGGCAGAGCACAGTTACCCAGTGCCTTCCAGACCTAGATCTGCTTTTTATTCTAAAAAATAAAAAGAATTAGAGTAATACTGCTTAAACCCATCCTTTTATTTTCAGATGACCGTGCATTAGTCATGGCTCCTTGGAAGTCCTCACCTGATCCATTGTGGAACCTCCTACCTTAGCAGCAAGAACATTCCTTGTGTAGGCTGTCCCAGGAAGATGTTCATCCCTGTCTGACACAAAGGTAAGCATTCTTGGGGGGGAAGGTCTTATCAGCAAGCTGGCATTATGAAGCTGGAAGTACTCACAAATTAAAGAAATTGATTTAAAAATAGGGTTAACCTTGGATCTAGGAATGTAGAGATAGAAAACCCTTTCAGTGCTGGCATTTCCCGATCAGTCAAAATTCAGTTTGCCTGTGTGGATAGAAAAAATCAGGTATGTAAAGAGAAATTAGTCTTAGGAATTAACAGCCGCTCACAAATATTTAAAGCATGTCCACACTGTAGAACTGTATTGCAATAACCCTTCTGAAGTTTAGCTCTGCCTGGCACAGCCATTGCCACAGAATGTAGGAGGTACAGGCTTCTCTTCATGCTAATCTGGTAACCCCCCCTTGATCTTCAATAGATAAAAGGTATAGAAGGGCCTTTCTTTGACTTTCATCTTCTCTGTCTATTATCCAAGTCTTTATCTTATAAGTCACCTTTGTTTTACCTGCTCCTTACCCCACAGTTTCTCTCTTGAACGAGCACATTAACACGGATAGGAGACACACAAATAGCATTTTCCTACTAAAAAATTATGACAGTCTTTGAGATCCAAAAGGATGATTGTCATTTATCTGCTGTTTAGACATTCTTAAGTGAGCATACTGTCCTGGAGATTCATTTCAAGGTCGATACTGTGTGTAACTAATAATACTCAGCTGAAGTTTAACCAACTCCTTAAGGTTCAAGATGAAATATCAATTTCCTACATACACTAATCATCTAATGTGTCTCTGTTCCCTTAAGAGTTAATAATGTTTTTCAAACTCCATGAGAGAGGATTGCCTTGGTTTTATGATCCAGGGTTTTTCCATCCAGAAAATAATATCCCATGTATGTTGCATAAACAAAGGGAGGGGAAGTCACAAATTATTTTGCCCTGTGACAGTTTCCAGTTGTTCCTCTCTGTCTACTATCTGCCATTTAGTGGGCTCTTGATACACTTAGCTCCTTTCTGTGCTATTGTTTCATCTTCCTTTGAAGAGCAAAGATAACATAGAACTGAAAAGGGCTACTTTTGCTTAGCAGAATTCCTGGGAATGTTATTTAAAAGCTCCAAATTTTCCAGGAGTCACCATGGTGTCTTTTAGTGACTGAGACCTGAGGAACTGCCCCTGATATGAGTAGATTTATCTATCTTTATGAAGAAGTACATGATTCCTAATTTAATCCTCCCCATTAGAGAAAGAGCCTCCATTTATCCTGCTTAGGTCTTACAAGGTGTCAAAGGTGCAGCTCAGTTTCCACACTCAAATTAAAAATAGGCCTCTGAAGATAATTTAGAGATACTAACATGTCCTAGGCTAATTTTTCCACCAGAAGAGAAAACAACATTTTCGTGTGAAAGTTTATAGCTATTTCTTCTGTCTTGCTATTAGTTTACAGTAAAGTTTGGGCGTGAGTAAATATCTTGGATCTCCTTGAAGTATTACCAGAAGCATGTCTGCATGTTTGTGTGTGTATAGATTTACATGTAAGAAGCAGTTCTCCAAATAAAGACTCATTTTTCAATGGTGGT
This sequence comes from Formicarius rufipectus, assembly GCA_013399695.1. Lineage (NCBI taxonomy): Eukaryota > Metazoa > Chordata > Aves > Passeriformes > Formicariidae > Formicarius > Formicarius rufipectus. The sequence continues at coordinate 203,824 of VXAU01002555.1, forward strand.
TTGATCAAAGACTGTCCTGCAATATGCAGATTTACTCAGATGAAACCATTTTCCCTCCACTCACATTTTTCACAGCTACTTTTCTAATGGAGCTGTGTTGTTTTTCTCATGAAGTTCACAAGGTAAGTGGTTTGTTTAAGAAAAGGTAAGGAAATTTATACTGCAAATCCATTTCTGTTTTATTTTGCTTCTTTGTGGGTAAAGGATGGGATTGGTGCTGCCTAAACACTTTGAGGAGGTCAAACTGAATCCAGTAAGACATTTCCATGAGACATGGATTCTATGCTAGAGAAATTGTGATTAAGTGAAAACACAAATTAGGAAGACTTGGGAGTTTCACTTGTGCGCTAATCTGTGTTCATTACTTCAATTTTATCACACTGTGCTTCACATACAAAGAATTTGCTTACCCAGAAGGAAAAAATGCTGGAAAATAGTGCCCTGGGTGCAAGAAGTTTATAATAGGTTTCCTTTCTCTTGAAAATCAAGCACAATAAGGGGATGGAAAAGGATAGCAGTATTCTTCCAGGGGGCAGCCTCTTTTTTCATGGACCCTTTAGAACAATTAGGTGAGGAAACAAAAAGAAGCAAACACTAAATATCTGGGTTTGCAGAGTCGATAGCAACCTCTTAATAGTGGAGTTGTTAAACAGATGATACTCTTTTAACAAAGCAGGATCTGGGGATTTTTAGACAAAGCTTTACATTAAATCAGAAATCAAGCAGTGCCCTCAAAAGAGGATTTTTCATTGTCATGAATCAGGAATAGGAAAGAATTTCCTGGTAATAAATGGTGATGCAAAGTGGATTTTCCTGTTGTGCTGCTAAATTCTGCCTTTTGCTGTCAGTAAGATTAACTGGACATTAAAAGCCCAAGGTGTTTACATCTGGATTATAATGTGGGCGTTTTTCTAATAAAAATGGCCACTTCAGGAATGCAAAGGAGAAGATAAAATGGGAATTAATACGGTTTTAAACAAGGGACTAGAAAAACAGCACGGTCTGGACAACGAAATGGAGCAGACATCCATTTCGCTGAGAAAGCTTTTTGGTTTCCACCTGAATTACAGATTTTGCATGGAAGAGAAAAAAATGTCAGTGTATTCAAAGCTTGTCCCTTCACTGCTATATAAAGCATCAAGCTGGAGGAAGTCTGAGGGACCTGAGGCAGCTGTTGAAACAGCAGTTTCTCCCTGCCCTCTCTTAATATGATGCCAAGTAGATGCATGGTCCCAGCCTGGGACAGACAAGAGTAAAAGGCAAAAATAACTTCCAGCAGTAAACAGGAAAATATTTCTGTGATGTCTCAGCAGAGATGGATTTAGAAAATAAAATGCATAAACATGAGGAGATCTGAGATGCACTTTGAAACTCCAACACGCATTGTTGAGCCACAGCATGGTGGGTTGTTTTACACTCAGCTGGGTGAGATTTCAAAGGTGGTAAAATGTGTAAATCTAGAGGTATGAGTAAGGCTCACTGGCACCTTGTAGCTCTTGCAAAAAATTTAATGTTTGCCACGCTTCAAAGTTTTCAGCTAAATAGAACAATTGCAGAAATTAGAAGAGGCAGGTAGAATAAATAGAATTTAATGCAGTCATCACAAATTAAGGCTGCTGCTGCAGTAACATTGTGTGCTATCATGGGTTGATAATCTGCAGTTCTTATTCTGTAAGGAACACCTTAGCTTTGCACAAAAACATTGCCATAGTAAAACTCATTTAGGTGCAAAGAATTAACAGTCAGGTTTTGATACTAATAGAAGAGGATTACTTGGTCCAGGTGCTCTTATTGACTAAAGACAGGCTTATTAATCTTTCATTTCAAGTGTACTGTTTGACAAGCCTGTCTTCATTTTCACACCACATGCTCACCTGCCAGCCTGCTCAAGCCTGTGACACCAAATCCTAAACACTAGAACCAAATTAGCATTTGACCTTTAGAAAGTTAGCTCAGAATGCAAGTGCATGTCCTGGAACTCACAAAACTCATCTCCTCTTGGCTGAAAAACAGCCAGAAGCTCCATCTCCCATCCAAGAAGAGCACAGAGGCAGGGAGCTCACGGTGCAGCTCACCTGCAGTGAGAACAGTAACCATACTGCTCACACAGCACACTGTTTCGAGGGGAAAAAAGCACATTATAAAGTGTTTCATGATGTCAGAATGGCATCTGAAATCAGTAAACTACTTTTTTGCATGACCTTGAGGCAGAACGGAATTGAGAGAAAAACCTTTCTTTCCAATTTTTTAATGAAAATTAAATAGCCTGATGTTTCTCCTCAGTTGTTGTGCTGAAACAATGCCCTGTGTTTTGATGCCAATATTTTTTGATTTTGCAGTGCTTTCACATGAGGGGAAAATAAGCACAACTTACAGAGCCCTTGAAAATGTAACCGTGTATATAATTGCTGTGCCACAGATTTATTTCCCTTTTGTTTCTTCCCCTCTCCCCGTGCAATTGGAGAGCCCAGGCTGAGCTGTCCAGATCAGCACAGTTAAAACGTGGACTCCCTCTACAGTCAGTGCAGGAAAAGAAGGACCTCTAGAGAGCACTGCAACACATAAATTCGGAATCATCTTTAGCAGACCCCTCTCCCTTCCCTTTCAGCTCTCAGAAGAGCCGTGGACGGGTTTAACAGGCAGAAAGGGCAGATCGAAATTTTTGTGGTGAGACAGCAAATTTGCTTCCACTTGTTTAAAAACATTAGGTGCTTTTCAACACTTCCACGGATTCCTTATATTTTTAATTTCTCCTGATTAAACTATAAACTAGACACACTTGCCTTAGTATAGCAACACCAGAATTCAGGTGTTTGGCATGTTGAGCTGATGAGGCTCTTTCTAAGTCTAAAGAAGTGGAATAAGTTTTCTATTATTTAAGATACACAGGAGATTTTTCAAATGCACTTATAAAATCAGAAACTTATACCAGTTTGTTAATCCAAAAGCTACAGTAGCTAAAAAGTACTGTTGCAAAGTACACTTAACTATCTTGAAAGCTATCTCTGTGCTTTTACTGGTAAGAATTAAAATGCTAGGGTTTACATTTTATGCCAATATCTTTGCAGCAAGCTCTGCTTTAGGAAGGGTATTTTTATTTTAATAGCTGCTTTTTTAATGGCATCAAGAGCTACGATGCACAGGTCTCTTCATATTATGGTGTTCTGGTTTAATTTATTTTTCAATATGTTCATCCAAAGCATTTTAGGGACTTCATAAACTCAGGGCCAAAAAGTTCAATATTTATGAAATGATAGCATGATCTTTTTTAGAGGCAATGACATTCTCTTCACTCTGAAATGATTACAGTTAAGATGAACCTTTAATTTTCATCGCTTGCCCATGCACATTAGCCTTTAAAACAAAATCTTTTTTTCATCTATCTGTGCATGTTTAGTTTCCTTCCCAAAAATCAAACTCCCCTTTCACTTTCCGTGGAAAAACATTGACCGTTGCAAGGAGCTGGCAAAATTAATCCCCAGGGCATTCTTAGACATTTAATCAAAGCTATCAATAGCTAGCACTTCTGATTCATCTCAGAAGAACCGGTGAGCTTACAAAACCCTGACACCTGAAATACCTGTTGCCACAACATTCAGCACCGTGCTACTCCAGCAGGCAAAATGAGACATGACACAGGCAAAGTAACTCCATTAAATGACAAAATATTTGCCATGTTCCTGTGCTCTGAAATGGTTCTAAAAGACAAAAAGTATTCTGTTTGCAATTTGTCTCCATAGCGCAGGTTGCGGCTGTCGAGATAACAAATGAACATGGTGAAAAAGAAAAAAAGAAAAGGAAAAGAAAAATAATTCTGTACACAATATTTCATCCTGAATAAGCAAGAGTCAAATGTGATGGTAGAAAGCATTCAGCAAATCGGGCAAGGAGTGAAATAGAGTCTTTTTGAAGGAAGAAAATGTAAGCCTAGTGGAATTATGTTGCCTGGGATGGTGGGGTAATTGTTAAAAGGCAAGCTTTTAAGCTTTTCTATGAGTAATAGAACTCCAGCATTATGTAAATATGATGAGATTAGATTCAACATTTTATGCAACAAGCTGTGCTTCAGGAATTGTCATTTTGTTTTGATAGGCAGGGAAAACATTATTAATATTGACATAATAACATTCTTGGTTTTACTAACTTTATTAAAAGTAACTCCAAAATAGAAGAGCTCATAAATACATAATTCAAATTAAATCAACCAAACATGCCCAGTTTCATAAATAGAACTTCTTTTTCCACTGGTGATATGACTTAATGACTCCTTTGTTCTGCTCAAAATAAGATTACTTTCTTGCCTGTTAAATAGATGTTAAATTGGCGAAACATGCCCTGTATAATGAAGGCACTCGTGTTATTCTGTTGGTCTTTTGTGGCTCGGGGTAAGCAAAGACCAGTGATAATGAAATCCAACTCAATAACTGCAGAAATACCAATTTATTCCGTAGTATCTCTCCACCCTTCATTTACATGGACACAGTAGCATTCACTTCTGTTTCTCAGGCCTTCCTTCACAAGGTCTGCTGTTTGGATTGGTCACTCCTTTTCGAAGTTCTCCATTTGCTTTCCATTTTTTACCGCCTTAGAAACAGTGATCTTTTCCCCACCTTTCAGTTCCTTCCCATTCCAGCCTACTATGACTACCCTCCTTATTTTAATTTTTTTTTTTTACTGTCAAATTACTTCCAGCCTGGGTTTTTTTTCCCAGAGATTTCTGTTCCCAGTCACCTGTCTTTTCTTTCCAGCCACTATTAGGAAGGACATTTCCTTCATTCCATACCAATACACTTTTTTCCCTACAAACTGTCTCCTTCCTACAGCAGATCCCAGGCTTCAGCGTGCCAAAAGGTCTTCATGAAGATCCCGTGTAAATATTGCCAAAGTTTTGCTAGGAAAGTGCTAGGACAACTCTTTCAAGACTTCCTGAGAAAACATTTAGTTTTAAATAATAAGCAGATTAGTGATGGTGAGAGGCACAAATCTTGTGTGGCCACACCATTCACAGGTGTGAGGCCTCAAAGCCCAAACGCAGCAGAGAACTTCCAGGAGTGAACAAACCCCTCCTTTCCTTCTCTGTGGCCACATCTGCTTAGCTTGATGAGAAAGAAGCCACAGTTAATTGAACCACTTTGGACCTCTCAGACAGAACCTCACCTAACATCCCTATTTTAATCAACATGTAAATCCACAGAAGGAGGGAAAAAAACCTGGAAGAAGCAGCTTCTTGCCACCAACTGCTGAGGCCCTTGAGTAGTTCTCTTAAGCTTTTCCATCTCCTGGGAAATTCCCATTAGGTAAGGCATGCAGGAAAATGCTGCAAGTTATAGCAACAGCCAAAAGAACAACAATATGGAGAGATGAAATCTATGGGATGGACAGTGACACTGCAGCCCAACCACAGCCCTGTTGCTGTCTGCCCGGTAGCTCCAGGATGCAGTTGCACAGCTCTCCAGGGCACCACTTAAAGGGTCTTCCAAAAGACCTTCATCTCCAGGCAGCACTCGGGGTGCTGATTCTCCAGGTACTGTAGCAAGGTAGACATTAATCCTAACAACAGGGAGGGGAAATGGAGGGGGGAGAAGTATCCATCCAAAATCAGATGGATAAAATTGTGTTTCTAACAAGCAATTCCATCTTCTGTGGATTTGAGGTAAACTTCACATAAGGGTAATTTAATTTTCATTCTTTGTAATTCAAAAAGATAAATAATCCTGTGAGAGTTTAAGCTGAAGAGAACTTTCCAAATTAATCTGAGGGGGGAAAAAACCGAACAAGTGAAAAAAAAAACCCAAAAAACTCACAAACAAACAAACCCTTCACAAGCTACCAAACATTTTGTGGAACTTCACACAGGTAGCACTTCAAAACCACACCAGTTCCTTGCAGTACTTTTCCCTGGAAAACCATTTGTCCATGCCAGGCAGTGGAAGTGAAAATTGTTCAGGGAGGG
>VXAU01002555.1:209813-230173 GCA_013399695.1 Formicarius rufipectus
AAAAAAAAAAAAAGAAGTTTTTAAAGAATCTACAAAATGCATTTTTAATACATTTTTAATATTTTTGCTTAAATTCCGTTCACCTCCAACAACTCAAAACAACATTCATCAAGGAAGTTACTGTGGCAACATTGGCATCAACTGTGGAATATCGATCTCTTAATTGTGTGTGAGCTTTTCAAAACGTTCTTCCTGCCTGAATCAACTTGGGGCTCATTAAACAGAGATTAGAAACGGGAAGATAATCTTGTGCTTCAAAATTCATCTGTTCCTGTCACATCTCAAAGCTCTTTTCCTGGAACTGCCTCAGGTTTCATTTGTGGTCCCGGAGTAGTCAATCTTCACCACTCATGGAAATACTGGTTTGTTCCTTCTATCTTGTTCAGGACTAACCTCCATCCCCACTTTAAACCTTTTGAGGAGTAAAGTGCAAGTCATGACACAACATTTGGAGTCATGGGAACATCCCATTGCCTGGGATGTCCAGGTGATGTTATGGAGCAAGAACCATGAGAACAAGGGCCAACAGCAATTGGTGAATGGTACAACTTCCCTGCCCTCTGGGGCAGTGAGCTGGTACACAGCTGGAGTTCTGCCATGCACACACAGTGGGGACTCACCTTAGTAATTTCTGCTCACAAAACCAGATTCATTTTAAGAGTAAAAACTTCTTTTTTTTCAAAACACCCTTCAACACCTATTGACTACCTTCATTACTGGTTGCTAACTTGCTTGGGTTTGTTGATCTGCAAGTCTCATTTGAATACATTCAGTATTATACTGCCAGAAGAAACAAAAATTAAACTTAATTAGAGGTCACATCACCTCCAGCTCAAGTTAATTAAAAGCCTAATCAAACCTTTTGGGAAACAGTAGCCTGTCAGGGAAAAAATGATAAGGGGAATAAAATGCATTATATCCACACTAAGGACAGTAATCTCTCTGATTGCCTTCTTTTCCTCTTCTCCCTCACTCCCTATTTCATGCAATAAAAAAGAAATACATAGCATAGCATATATGATGTTATAGAACACTCTCACACAGCACTCACACTAAATAAAGCAGTGCTCCAGCTTTCCTTGAGCCTGGCAATCAGTGCAGGCAGAAGAGCTCGAATTAAGCTGCACTTCTTTACGCTGCCTAGCACATAAAACTAATTAGCTATTACAAGGTCAACTTCCCAACTTAACTGCATTTGGGAGAAGCATGAAAAGCAGCTGGAGGTCTAACAGAACTAAATCTCCAATTCATATAGAGGAGCTGGGCAGGACTCGTGCAGAGCAGGATTGGACTGGCTGTGTCAGGGCTCCCGTGTCCTCCAACCCACACTGACCTGTTGTGCCACCTGAAAGCCACTGCCTCACCTGCGTGTTTGGTTTGGCCATTGGCATCATCCCTTCCTTGGCCCAGGGCACATCCTAAAGCAAGTTCACAGTTCAGAGTCGATCAGGCTGGAAAAAACCTCTGAGATTGAGTCCCTGATGCTAAGTTTGATTCTGTCATCATCAATTTGCAGATTAGTACCAACCACAGGTACTAGAAGACAAAGTGCAAGCGAATGAGCATTGCTGCAGTGATAAAATGCTCACCTGAAATAATATTTACACTGCAGAGATAATGTAATTACTTTCTGGTGACAAACTGTGGTGTTTCAGGCAATTTTTAGTTCTCAGTAATACATTCTATTCACTTATTGCTATATTAGCAATTAGCACCGGCCTTTGCTGCTGGGAGGAGGTTACAAAGACATTTCTCAGATAATTAAATATACCTATTGATATTTCAAGAAGAAAGTGTTTATTGGACTTGAAAAAAATCCTGAACAAAAAGTGCCCAACAAGAATCTTGGGTAATTCAACATATAGGCAACATCTGTATTTTCTGAGTCTTGCAAGAAGCTGTTAATTTTGAGCCTGACTGCTTCCTTGGGCATTATAAATAATATTTAATATTGAACATGAAAGACTCAAATTGTGTCAAACCAGCAGTTAGGTGCCATTCCTGTTCCTTACTGGATGAGCTAAAAGTAATAAAAATGAGATCCAGCCCTGTGTATTTCCAAATTTTTGCTATTTGTCCTTACCCTTATTTGTTCCCTCAGCAGAATTGTGAGCTGTTTAAGTTGAGCTGAGCTGGTGGTTTCCACCAAAACATCTTTTTATGCCAAGCCTTCAGAAATTATGTGTTGAACTCAGTGTTGATTTAAAAGGAAAATCCAAAGAGAAATTTCATAACTTTTAATTTTGAATTAAAATCTCAGGGACTTAAATCTTCCTTCAGAACTTTTGTCTTAGTTATGCTGTTCCCATCTGGTTTGGATGGCTCTTTATAATAACTGCATGATATATAGGATATTATTGTTACCCCTGAGAGCTCCACTTAATGCAAACTGAAAAGCATTTTCTACCCAGATGGAAATACATTTCCTATTTGTGGAAAGAATGAAATAACAAGTAGAGATGCCTGTTCTTGGATTTTCTTACACGATTGAAGCATCAAGGTTCACCCAAACAGAGCAAAACCAGCATAACAGGGAAAACCAGAAAGCAGATCGGGGATAAATTGCTAATATTGGATTTGTCAGTGTTTCATTTTAGCATTGTCTTTCTCTCATGATGCATTTCCAGGGAGGGAATATCAGAGGAACACACACAAATTTTCTCCTTCGCCTGCTGTTATTCTCTCCTAAATGTTACCCTTTCAGTGCCAAGTGGAAATATCTGCCATGACATACAGATGTCTGCAGCTGAACAAATGCTTAATACGGAGGAGCATTTTGGTTGCAGATTAGGACCAAAATACAGATTTATCATGTCTGGAACTCACTGGAAGCATTTTCATGCCATTTTCCTTCTTGTCCTGACTGTTCCCAAACAGTCCACCCAAACATCATGTATAGTCTGCTATTCAGCAAAAACACCTATATGTTTAGAGTGAAGGCAGGCATGGATTTCTTAATCACAGGAACTCAGATCGGTTTTCAGTGGGAAAGAATGAAAGAAAAGTTGGGAGAATGTTTCTTCCTTATGAAAAAATGCCACCATGGTCTACCATAAACTGTGTCATACTTTAAATGGCTTCAGAATCAGGCTTTTAAGCAAGAATAATTGAGGAAATTGGAATTTCCCAGAGATTAATATCTACTTTCAAGAGTTAATTAGAGACACTTAACAACAGTGAAGTTCTCCTCCACAAAATAAAACTTGAAAGCAGTACTTTTAAAATTCTTGCAAGTTGACGAACATTTATGAATCCTGTGATAGAAAAATAATCCACCCAGCTTCACAGAGTGCAAAAAGATTTCTAGAATAACAAAATCTTCCACATTACCAAAATATTTTTAATGTTCTACTATGTCTTCCTTTCCATTTATAATACACAGTACAACAAGGAAAGAAACGAACAGGTGAAGGCTGACACACTACAAGGCACAGGAGCTGAAGTGGTAGCAAAACACTGATTTAAATCGGTTTAAATACCTATGCATAGTCTGAGTGTAGGAGCTGTGCTCCACTGACATTGAACTCCAGGTCCAGAGGAGGAAAAAGCCCCACTTGCAAAGGAAAGTCTCCCCTGGTAAATATTTTGGGATGCTGAATACGTGTTTATGGTGAATAGTTTGGTGATAAACGAGGAACTGAGTGACTGAGTCTGTGCCCAGGTGTGAGAAACATGGGGAGGCCAATACCTGGGAGTGCTACAAGGCAGAAGGGAAAAAGCACTCAGCACTAAAGCAAAGCACCAGAAGTGATGGATGTCGGGAAAGAGAGAAGTGTGTCACGAAAGGAAAACAGGGAAGTGGAGATTAAAAAAAAATGGCACATTGAAAGGAGAAAGACGGAGGAAGTGAAAATCAATGGGAATAAAATATACATAAAGTGAGTCATAACAGGATGCTTGTATTTTGTCAGGAGTCATCAGTCTATGAAAAGGAATAAAAATGTAAACCAGCGGAATAAAGAGCCTAGAGAGCTGGGTTGGAGACACACTGGAGCTTCCCTGGGGCAGCACAGTGCCTGAGGCTTCCCTGAACTCCACTGGCAGTGCTCCGGAGTCTTGGAACCTTCACTCTGTGCTCTCCCACAGCTTGCGAGGGTCAAGGTGGCACACAGAAACAGGGGCTCCGCTGCCTTTCAAAAACAGGCTCTTTGGTGTGTTTTTCATGCCTTTGGCTTTGGGCAAACCAAACTAAAACCAAAACCAGAGTCTGAGTTACTTCAGGATCTGAAGGAGGTCAAGGCAGCGATGGTGAATTGAAGACAGATCATGGCAGGAGGCTTGGCAAGCACAGCAAGAAACAATCCACACCAGCCTGTCTCCCAGACTAAGGCATGCAGTTATGCACAGGGAAATACATGTGCACCAGTGCTATTGAAGAGGAAAACCTTTATCAAATAGGGGATTCATTAAATACGAGTGATTGCACTTCATTTGCTTTTTACAACATACTTATTACAGGCAAAGTTTTGAAAACAGTGCGAAACACATGCAAGGAAATATTTAATTAAGCAGTACTTTTATAGCTTGTATTGGATTTGTTGATAGCAACTGAGGTGGTAGGTAATCTATTTATTTAAAAGTTAAAATAAGCATAAATAAAATAATCTCAGAGAAGCTGCTAAGTCAGATCCAACTACTAATATTTGTTCATTACTGAGGAAATTATCTGAGATCTGACACTCTATCAGAGAACAGAATAGTAAGAAATGAGATACTATTAACTTCTTGAAAAAGCAAAAGAGCAGCAATTCACTGAGTCTTCAGTACTCATGACATTTCTAATTAATTTCTGTGTTTTGGAAGGGGATTTGAGTTGTAGCTGGTTTAATTTAGAGATGGAATTCATTAAAAGACATGATTTGGAAGTCTCTGCTGTAGCAGCAAATGGTTTTGTGAAAAGAACCTTGGAGTTTCTGCATCTTGACACTCCCCTCCTCTAAAGCAAGCTTTGGAATGAGGAAATGCTCGGGGTCAGGGTTGGGACTCCTGAGTCTACAGAGTAGAAATCTGACAGGTTATAGAAAAATTGCAATCGTAAAAGATTAGTTGGGAAAGTAGAGGTTTAAAGCATCGTCATAACCAAAAAGAAGTAGCAAAATAATCAGTGGACTTTAAAATGTTAGCCAAGAATGTATAGATTAAGAATGGTGAGGCACTGGGGCAGATTGGTGTGAGGTTCCCAAGATCTCACTTTCCCTGCTCAAACAGTTGCCAGGAACGAGCCACTGCCTGTGGGATTGAAAGTCCCACCACTCTTCCAGGCAAACAGGGCAACTGCCTTCTTACTTTGTTACACTACTTTTACCTGGGATGGAAGAAAAGGGAGAGGATTCCCCATCCTCTTCGCCCCACCCTCCTAAAAGCCTGATCTTTATTTCCACTAAGTTCCCTCCCTCAAATATCACCATTTTCATTGCTAAGCATGGTTTCATGAGATCGCTTCCAGACCCAGCCCCACGTGCACAGCCCCACGTACCCTCTCACTTCAGGCTTGCTTCCATATGGGCTTTATTTAAGCTTTCTGTCTAAAAGTTTCAAAAGTACTATTTAGGGTGAAATTGCAAATTAACTTTCAGAACCACCTAATTCAGAGCAGGGATTGGTTGGTAATCTTCAGAAATGCACTTGATGCACTATTTAAGAAAGTTTAAAAGGCTGTTTGAATCATAGCTTTAAAAAAATGCCATAAGCTTAACAGAACAATAAAATAAATGGGCTGTGAAAGGTTCCCTAACTTTAGCAGAACTGTTCAGTAGAAAAATGAAGGAGTCTTAAACACAAGAATTGGTTTCTTCTGTCACAAAGGCAGTTCTGATTTTAATTTATACCAGAAGTTGTGATCCTTTTAAAAAATATTAATATCTGCCTTGGTATGTTAACATTTATTAGGGTTCTGTAAAGTTTTCTGCCTATTGCACACTCATTCCACTACCCTGGGATCAAAACTACTCCTGATACACTCCACTGCTTTGTTTAAATATGAAGGGAGAGGAAGAGGGAACAAATCTCTATGTCAAAAGTAGACAAAAAGTTAAAAATTGTTTCAAAGTAAATTATGTGGGTATTGTCATTCAAGATTTTTCTCCTCTGTCTTGAGACTTCAGAATAGGGGTTTATGGATACTCTGTAGTGGGAAGGGTGAGAGTGTTCTTTGAAATATTGTAGTGCATGGATGGTACTTTTCAGACTGTCTCTAACAAAGGAATTTTTGAGGCAGTACTTGGGTGGAGCATCTCACAAACTGTTTATTCCTTGTCACGTGCTTGTGTTCTGTGCCTTGATGCAGTGGCTTCCTGAACAAGTGAAATGCTCAAATGTGCCCAAAGAGAAACCGGACGTGAGATTTTTCAGCTATGTCCTGTTATGTTAATGCAATGTTTGAATCACTTGTGGCAAGGCATTAGAAAAGCAATGACCTCTATATTAATGGTATGATAGAAATAGAAAATGCTCTGGAAATTCCCAGATATAGACACTGAGATGTCTGCTCATTATTGATCACTTTACTTCTGCCTTCAGGAATAGGGTGTGTGATTTTAGGCTAATAAAAATACTAATTATTCACAGGGAGTCTGTCTGCTGCCACTGGAGTGCTCCATCCCCATGCATACTGCAATGCTAATCTCAGTGCCTGAATCTTTTGCAGGAAATTAAATCAGAGCCTCCAGAAAAGAGCAACTATCCTTTGGCAAATCGCTGTATGATGGGCAGCTTCACATGCCCTGAATTAGCACGCTGGAAACTGCATTGATGAATCTGTGGGTTGAGATTGTTCAGAAGATGGACTGGCAATAGTTCCCTTGCCCTTGGGCTGAGAGTGGAAAACCAGTGACTGGATGTGTTTATTCTAGTCAGAAAATTGCTAATTCCCTCTTAATTGCCAGCAGGAGATCATTTCCTTCAGGATAAGTGAACGGGCCCTTGTGACCAGTAAGAATCAGGTTTCACTTTCCTGTCTAAATGAAATCAAGCAATTCCAAACCCCAGGTCCTACTTGGAAGTTCAAAAGAAACTGGCCTTGTTCCTTGGGACAACTTCCCTCTTTGGGAATCGCGGTGTTTGACACGGCACACATGTGCCACTGTTTTGTCATGCGGGTCACATCACTAGTGCAGACATAAATCTAAGTACAAAACTCAGCTTTTACTCCTCTGGGAGAGTAAATGTTTGATCCTGAAGAAGAACAGTTGCTGTTTCCCTGAGATTTATTTACAACTCGTGCTGATCTGACAGAATGTTCTTACCAGAACAGTCAATCCCCGTGTATTTCAGACCTGGAAAGAATGAAGGAGAGGTATGAAAGGAGATTAGTAAATATGAACTGTTGTGGTTTAACTCCAACCAGCAACTGAACACTGTGCAACCACTTGCCCACCTTTCCCGCAGTGTCCCAGTGGAAAGGAAAACTGTAGAAGATCTATTTGAACTGAGATTCCCTTTTTATATTCTCCCTTTTTCATTTTCTGTCATAAGGAAGAAATACACTCAAAAGTCTTGTGGCCAAAGGGACACAAAGCATCCAGAGAGCAAGACTTTCTCAATTAACCCACTTAAAATCTTCACAATCTAATCAAAATCCCACAGCAAAAAGTTATAATTTGATTACAAGGATATTAATATTCGCCATCTAAATTAGCATCAAAACTCCTCTTTAAAAATACTCTTAAAATTATTACAGAAGGAAACTTACAGGTGACCACCCCTTGTCTCTCTGTGATTCCTCTGGGCTCTCCAACCCCCTCAGCCACAGAGGGCCCTGCCCAGCCATCCCCAGGCAGGGCTGAGAGCCTGGCCTTGGTCTGAGGTTGCTTTCTGCTGATGCACAGAGAAACCTGCTGTGAGAAATGTGGGAATCTTCACCTCAGTTTGTTTGCATCGTGAGAAACTTGAAGGTCAAAACACTGCCTTAATTATAATCTCTTTCTAATTCTTGTAATTTTAAAAGGAAAATGATAGTATTGTTTTACATAATGGGATGCAGAAGAGTCTGTGTTTGAACAATAACCACAGCTAAACGCTTTAATGTTTCCCCAGATAACCCCATTCAGCTATGGCATTTTATTCTCTCTCCCACTTTTGTGTGCACACTCTCAATGGGAACACAGTGTTCATACTGTAAAAAGGGTTGAAATACTCCTTTCTTTTTTTTTTTTTTTTAAAGAATACCAGAATGGAATGAAGATAAAAAGGGATATGTGTGAAATGCTGTTTGGTTTTGAATACTATCAATAATCTCTCTGTGCACCTACCAAGACACATATCTTTTCTACTGAAGATCTGATTTAAAAGCGCATCATACCCTCATGTCCCTCACGTGTGAACAACGTGCACCGTTGAAGCAGTCATAATTCCTTCCACTGTTTTAAATCCTCTGGGAATAGGAACTCAGTTCATTTTGCACTGTAAATTTTGCTGCCCCTTCACAAAAAAGTTAGAAGAAGAAATCCCCAACAGCATAGAAAAGCCATAGTAGCTTATGGCAAGTCGAAGTTTAATGAGTGGATATCAGTTGATATAGTTGAGGAGAATCACTCAGTTGTATTTTTTGCCTTTTTAATATGTATTGAATTTATTACAGGGTAACAGAATTATACTCATACTATCTGCCCCTTTTTCATCTTGTAAGTATCCTCAAAATCCATATGGATTTTCTGCAGATAAAATTCATCCACTGGTCAAAACCTCCACCCAACACTATATTCACTGATAAAACCAGGCAGCAGAAGAAGTGAGAAGGTTTCAAAAGATTTTGCAGTCAACTTGGGTCTTACTTTTAGTAGTTATACACTAAGGCCTGAAAAGTAGTTATTCTTTAGTTCATTTTCACACTGTACATCTTCTTTTTGAACACTACAATATGAGATGAAGATAATACAGACATGTCTGTTTGAAAGCTGTTGGGAAAAATGAGTTGTCAGCTCTGATATATTTTACTTAACTATCATAACTTATCCCCTAAAACAATAACAGCTCTGCATGTTATTACACAAATGCATAATATATGCACACCAGCTGGCAATTTGGAAATGCATGCAGGGGCTGAGGAGTAACACTTTGCTCCCAGCACACCTTGAATTCAAGGAGCATTTCAAAGAACAGATACATTTCTTTCTTTCCTTATAATGAAACACATTTTTTCAATGAAGGTGTTTTCTGTTAAGATTAATAAACTACGATTGGGGCAACACATCTCTCAAACATTGCAATGCTCTGGTTTGTTCCCTTTCCACTACCACATAAAGCACTAATATTACATGCTAAAATGGTTTGTGGTTTAGAGTGCTTATGAAAAATAATCACAGATAAAAGTTCTGAAACAACTGCAAGAGCATTAACACTTTATATTTTTATCAGTAATAATGTCTCTTCATTATACAACAAGCCAAAGGTCTTTCCTTTGCATTTAGACTTTGAATTACTCTGCAAAAAAAATTCTCAAAATGTCTATTTTTAGATGAACAAGGAGAGTTTACATATTTATAAAGCATTACTTCCTTTAATTTCCTGAGCGGTTGCTCCCAAAAGATGTAAAGGCAATGCAGTTGGGATGTCAGACTCATCACAAGTTTGGTGTTCTGCAGTAAAACTAACTGGAAACCTCTATACAGTCAGAAACACCCTTAAACACTGAAAGTAAGGGACATTATGGATTTATCTTGGAAAGAAGTAGCAGAAGAAGGTGCATCCTTTGTTGAGGACAGATCTTTTAGACAAAGGGACATTCTCACGGAAATTAGTTGCTCTCCTGAGGAACAGCCACCACCCAGCTACCTCCTAAAACTCATCTCACCCTCTCCAACAAAACCCACTGGTCATCCAAGATGTTTATAATCAAAAGAAGCAATCAAAAGAAGCAACAAGATTTATTCTTGTTTGTGGCCATCAAAGCCCTCTCAAGGGCAATTGGGCTCTGAGTCACTGAGATTCCCTGGAGGCTGTATTCCAGTATGGTCCTCCAACAGCAGCACCCTCCCCTGCCGTGTATGACGCAGCCGTGTGGGAGCTGGGACTGCTCCCAGTCACTGAGGCCATTTCCTGCGCTGCCTATGCCATGAAGAGTAGTTTTGTGCCCAGAAGTAGCAACTGAGTTATGACATGTCTGTGTCTTGCATGAAACAAGATATTTGTAATTAACTGGCACTTTCTTGATGAGCAAAGCAAACCCAACCGCTCTCAGTCTTTTTCCTTGCTCCTCCTCAATAAATGGCAGGGCAACCGTGTAAAAGGAATAGAATTACTGGTGGATTTTTTGTCTCTAAAGCTTATCTGCTGCCATCTGTTGATTTCTGAAGCACTCTCGAGTCTTAAATAAAATACAATCAGATTATCAGATGTCTTACATACAATTGAACCTCTCAACAACACTTTTAGATTTTGTCAATTAGACACTTGAAACTCGGCCATATGCTTCCATTTTGTCATAAGAAAGACACAGGAAAGGCAGGAATCTGTGAACACAGCTCCTCAGCGTAGCATGGTACAAAATAATTTGTGTAGCTGTGGAGGTAAATACTTGTAGTACAAGTCAAAACAGACCACGGCTGCAGAAGAGTGTTCAAGGGGAGATGCTGACTCTTCAG
Organism: Formicarius rufipectus; assembly: GCA_013399695.1. Taxonomy (NCBI): domain Eukaryota; kingdom Metazoa; phylum Chordata; class Aves; order Passeriformes; family Formicariidae; genus Formicarius; species Formicarius rufipectus. The sequence continues at coordinate 220,394 of VXAU01002555.1, forward strand.
GTGTCAGATGGATAGAATAACAGGGCAGAATTTGCCATTGGGTTTGGTTTGATTTGGGGAAGAGCAGTGGGTTTGTGCTTCTCTCTGTAAATAAGCAGGACTCATTTCCAAATTCAAATGAGGAAAACCTACTTTGTGAGAGTGTAGGATGCTCCAACTACCTCCCTCTATGGCTATTCCGCATAAATTCCCTTTGTTTGTTGTGTTGCGTGCAATTTTTAGGGACTCCTTCCAGTTTTTCTCCCTCGGTACTGTCTTTAGAAATCTGTGAAGTCTTATGAAGGGAAGGAGGCATTTTTCTTTCCATTTTCACAGCAGCATCCTAAAGAGGAAGTCATTGGCATGTATACAGACATTTTCAGAGGTCCTGTCTTGCAATTAATTTGAAATTAATTAATAAAATGTCACTGGTTCTAAAATTTTAATTGTAAGACAGTCCCTTCTACATCTGCAAGGCCATCGAGGCAGTATTGTGCCATTGTGCAGCATCTCTGGGCATTAAGCTGTATTTTGTATTACTTTTTCACAAGCTGCATTGTGCTCATGCCTGATAAACAAACAAATTTCTTGTTGTAAGAAGAAAGATACGCCTCAGTGTGATGAAATTCTGCACTCTGGGTGCATCTTGCCTGTTTGAAATGTGCGTGTTTGTTCTGAAGCACCTCCAGGAGGATGTTTTGGTCCTTGCTGGTGACCCAGGAGCTGAGTCCCTGCTGTGGCAGGGGGGAAGTGCTCCCTAGTTATTGGCAGTGCTGAAAGGAAAAGGCCACCCCTCCAGCTTTAGAGCTCTGTTGCATTGCAGGCCACACATTTTCCACGTGTCAGCCTGATCAGTTGGATTTCTTTTGATCCAACATATATTTGTTGTCACGTTTTATGCAGAAGTAAAATAGTATGTTTAAAGCAAAAGCACATTTGTTTCTCTGTCAGTTGCCCTGGCTTAGATGAATCCAGGCTTGTTACAAGCCCCACAAATGTCATGTGTGGTCTCAGTGCACATCATCTCCCAGGAAGTGATGCCTGCTTTCCCTTCAGGAACTGATCCTGCCTTCTGCCTGGAACTGGCAGCTGTCAACCTTCTCCCAGAGGCTCCAGAGACACCCCACCAGCACATGGAATTTGCAATCACCGCTTCGTTTTGCATCTTTGCCCCCTAAAAAGACTTCAGGCCTTTTCAAGGATGTTTTGATTATTTTTCTCTGCTGTTAGTTCTGTTTTTAAAATGTTTTCCCTTTCAAGTTCCCTGCCTGTGTTTTCTGTACCCACTCACTGTAGGGTAGAAACTGGGGACCTGCAAGTAAGTGCTATCAATAAAAATTGAACTAATTAAGTTTTAGACATAATCCCCTATTATTATAAGAGAGTTCAGTGAGATATAAGATAATGCAGTAATAAACTGAGATTTAGCAAGGAAATACCAACAGAGCTTGGAATGCAGTGTTGTGATCTGAACCAGGTAATAAATGTTTAATCAGGTGCTGTTGATAAATCTGAAGCATCAGAAAGACCTGGACACAACAGCAGCAGCAGCGTGAAGTTTAGGCACAAATTATTTGCAACAACTTTGCATCTGTAATATATTTTGTCTTTTATTTATTTATTGTTGTTAGCAAACAACAGCCCTGATTTAGAGGTCTTCAAAGAATTTGAAGGGTTAAGAGACAGTAAAATCGGTGCAAGTGTAACCAGACACCTCTGCACCTATAGTAACAAGTACATTTTGGCTGACCCTTTTCCTTGTCATCATAGATATCAAGATTTAAAGGAATTACAAACTGTTAATTATAGAATGCCAAAATTTCACATCATGCACTATTATAACCTGAAAAACATTCTGACCCCTTTTAAAAAGTTTCTTTAAAAGCTCAGTTAACACCACCGAATAACCATGTAAATGACCAAGATGTTAGGGGGGTTTTATGCATAAAGTAGTAGATGAACATATTTTGGTTATATTTTATGTTGATTGCAGAAGAAACAATTTCTTATACCATCAGTCAACAGCAGACCTTCAGCAATGAGTTTCAGAAGACTATGGTGCACAAAAGAATAATTGCCAAGTTAGCCTATTCAACCAACGTAGCAACTGAAATTAAGACTGAGAATTATGTTTAAAAAAAGGCGCACAGCAAGTTGAAATAATTTGGGAGGTTTAGAGTGTGTTTATTTTGTGGATCTACACTCATGTCTTTTATTAGATCCTGATTAGCATATTACAGATGTTATTATTCCTGAATTTTATGTTGCATAAATATGTATCAACATGGTGTACCATCACTGAAGTGTGCAGCTAGGGAAGAGTCATAGGAGACATCCACCTAGAGGCTAGAGAAACATTTGTATCAATAGAGACCTCAAATATGTGTATGGAAAGGCTATTTCCACTTCCCTTTCTCTTACTTTTCCATTTTATACCTTTCTTTTCTCTTTTCCAGTCTCTCCTGTCTCCCTAAGAGAAGTGCTTCAGAAGAAGGGCTTGCTTTTCACACTGTATGTCTCTGCTGTTCCACTTGGATTTCACCTTGGAGAAAGCTGGTGGACAGGTGAGTGCTTCCTGTTTGGCACCACTGAGGATCTGAGCTAAAATAAAGAAAGCGAACAGACAGAACAGCTTATAAATGCCTGTGGTCATCACTGATACCTTCTTCAGGAAGAAACACAACTAACTCATGTAAAAACAATTTCAGAGAAATACTCTTAACATCAGTTTCTAAAGCAACTTCCTGCAGTATCTCATTTTGCTTTGATTTTCAAGCCCTACAGAATTGGAGCCAGCTGAAGCTTGTCACTGGTTCCTACAAGTGCCAGGTGTGGAAAGGGTATTTCTTGCTCTGGATGGCTTTCCTTGCTGGTAGTGCAGTCCTATCATGAGGGGACTTGGCTGAAGAGCTCTTTGGCTGTTTCCTCACGCTAAACGTGGGAGTTATCCAAAGCTTGCTGCTGAAAAGTATTGGTAAGGTTGGGTGTTTATTTTTTTTTTTTTTTAGTGTGTTTTGTGCATCTCCAATCCTGAACACTTTAGAGATCAAGTGTAAACAGAGCTAAGCAGGATGTGTCTGAGTACTTTCTGGTTTTCCATCTATTTCCTGGTGTTAGCAGCTGATGTTGCACACTTCTTTTGACTTTCCTAATATGATGTTGGTTTTGGCCACCTTGGAATGTGCAAGAAGATGAAGGCTAATGCAGAAATACTCACCTAGTTTCTGATGTAGACACTTGCAGGTGTTCATCTTTTTTTGGTTTGTTTGGGTTTTTTCTCCCCTACTTCTTGATGGTAGTTACTTGGACCACTTTTATACAACAAAGGTTTTTAAAAGACAGTTAATTTCTGATGTTTTTGATTTCCCACTGCTCATACTGGACCTTACTGACCTCCGTATCTACTTGTCTGAGTACTCATTTCTATAGATATATCTTTTGTGAGACTTAGGGGGCTTTAAAAGACATGTTGATTTGTGCCTTGTGGTGTTTGGTGCACTGAGCAGTATCGATCCTGTTTTGTGACCCTTCTGTAACTAGTATTATCAGAGATGTGCTGTTTTCTCTTACTAAACAAGATCCAATACCCAGCATCAAATGAAAGAAGCCTGCTCCTGGGTAGAAATCAAGGTGTCCAGGGACAGAGTAGAGGGAAACAACTGTGGCTCCTCCAGGAAGTTGGTAGGCTGCTAAGGGCCAGTTCTCCAACTTAAACCTTAAATGCTGTTTCTACAGATACATAAAAAGTGTTGTAACATAAAGCTTTCCCCAATTTAAACAAAAAGAACCCCTTCAGTTCGTGTGAGTGGCTTCAAGACCTTTCAAAGCTTAAAAAAAGGAGCCTCATGCCCTCATTTGTATGTATTGATATGCATTTGCCTGACACCATAATTAGTGAGCCATCAAATATAATATGCAATAATTTAATTAGTATTCACATGGGTGTTGGGAAGAGTTCTTAAAATAGTTTATGGCAGGAGAAATCATGTTTCACAAACCTCTCAGGGTTGTCTCAGGCAGCTGCCAAGCTGATGCCTGTTGACACAGCCTGCTCTGGGTAACCAGGAAGCGCTTGGACAGAATTCCTTGCCAGACTGCCTTGGAGGGTTTAGACAGCCAAGGAATAAGAGCTCCTTGTGGGAAGGAATAAGTGCCTTGGCTTGTCAGGGAAGGCACTAACATGCCATAATATTCCTGAAAAGCATCCCTGGGTACTGCCATCCACACACCTTCTGCCTGTGGGCTGGGAGCTCCAAGAAGGCTCAGCCATGGGCACCCTGAGCTGTACTCTTGTGTCCAGCCCTGTCCCCTCCAGAGCTGGTTTCACACCTGTTTTCCAAATTCTGCACTATTTTGGAGATCCTTGCAGAGAAACTGGGTGGTTTATCACAATGGCAAGAAGCATAACCCATAGGCTCTATGCGCCTGATAAAAGTGTGCCCTCTCCTTATCCACAGCATTAATCACCCATCAAGCATTTAGCCATAATTATCACACTCATTTAGGCATTTTTTTTCTCATGGTGGGAATAATAATGGCTATTGCTTAAGGCTTCTGGTTTTTATTTTAAAAAGGTACAACTCTGTGGATAATAAGAGGCCACAAATGAATTTCATCAGAAGTCTCTGCTTTGGGAAGACACATGTGAGGTTTCCTCATATTCCATGGAAGCAGTCTAACTAAGTGGAGTTCTACCACTGGATCAAGGTACCTTCCTAGCTGTAGTAAATATTTGAATAAGTGTCTTAGGAAGCATATAAAAACAATATAATAGAAATAATTGGAGAATTTTGTTGTTTGTTTCTCATAGATGAAGCAGGAACTTTTTAATTGCTTTGTGTTTGCTCTTTAAGTTCAGAAAGGAAAAATGGTCTCCTACTGAAAGCATTCAATAAAGTGGCTGTGGTGAGTTTGTATTCTTTAGCACAGAGATGATCACCAGAGTACAAAGGGCTGGAAGCTATTTTAAGCAAAACTAAAAGGCTAAATAAATTGCATGATTGTCATATTCCATGACTTTTAAATAATTTGTTTCATTTATGTGCAACTTTGCTTCACATGTATGGTCAAAGCCCCTCTCAGCTGAATCCTGCCAGGAAAACAGCACTGCAGGACAGAACAGTGTTGAGGAACTGCAGGCAGGAAGGGCAGCAATTGTGCTGTGGCTGCAAATTAGCATGCAGTGAACAGAAGTTCCAGTGAGAGTCTGAATGGGGGACAAGTGATGCCCAGGTAAGAAATTATTAAAATAGCATGTAAGTTGCACTCAGAAGGAAACAGGGGAGGGGTGAAAATGTAGCTACTCCTGTAGCTACAGCAGTAGCTCACTGGTGTGCCAGTGTGGTGGTTAACACACAAGATGCAATTTTTATTCATTATTTTAGCATTTTTAAGGAGCATCAGATTGGTGGTGTGTGTTTGGTTGCCCCAGTGCAGATTACAAGTAATGCTCATCCCAAAGAACAAACAGTATCACAGATGCCCTGAAGGTGTAAAGCTAATGCAGGTTGATCACTTATTGCTCCTTCAGAGTTTACTCAGAACTCCAAGTGCTTTTGGTTGCCTTTCCAGCTCTCAGGCTCTTGTGGCTGCCAGTGAAACAGTTCAGTGTTATTCCATCATACCTGATGTGGGAGTGTGCACACAACAGTGGGTAGCCCTCCTTTGTTAGGAGCACTTGGGTACTTTTACTGCCCTTGTACAACATATAGTACATGCAGCATCAGTTTTATTCCCCTTTTAATTTGGAAAGGAAAACTTATGTTCCCGAAGGTATGACTCACTTTTCATATGAAGTATTGTATTTCAGTGATTTATTGAGATATTAACATGGAAATGGTAATGTTAAACAATACTTGGAATAGCTCTAAAAGTGTAGTGGGAATCATGATTTCATAAGAAGAAAATTAGTTATGTAGGTAACATTATTGTATAATTTCCCAGTGGATTTCCACATCAGGCAAGGTTTTATTATATTCTCAAACAAAGTTGCTTGCACTCACTTTAAATATAAAGTACTGCTGAATACAACAATATCATAAGGCTGCTCAGACTACAAGGAAAGACATCTGTTAATGGTACCATGAATAGTTATGAACTGTGGTACTCAAATGGCTTTGCTGGCAAAGCATTGCCTCCTAATTTATTTTTATAGCAAATGGATGCCTCATTTTTCATGGTTTGGTAGTTTGCATTCAAATGTACCAATAACTTCCAAGGCAATCACTTCTGCACAGCATGTTTTATTTGAGAACATAAGATGCAAGAGCTAATGGTGTGTTGGTGGGTCATCTTCTCCATCAGCAGTTTTGCATGAATCCTTATGTTCTGTTTTCAGTTTAATTTATGAAAAGGAATGTGCTATATAAAAGGTATGCTTGTTGTATGAAAGGTTTAATTTAATTCCTTATGACAGAAATTAGGAGGGACAAAGGCCATGAAACACCATTGGTTTTGCCATCCAGTGTGCTCCAGCTGAACTGGGTGTTTTATGTTTTCACTGATTGCTGGGGGCATCACCAGGAAGAGAACACAAGTGGTTTCAGCTGCCACAGAGGCCCCTCAGCTGAGGACGGGAGGGAGGCAGCACAACTCAAGCTCTGCCCATGCTAATTGTTTGAGTCTTTGGTAATTAGAAAGAGAAGGGATAGTAGGGGGAGTTTGGGATGACATGACTAGCAGTCAGTAGCTGCACTCATGCGCTTCCCAGCTCCCTTGTGCCTTGCTGTCAGGGTAAGCCACTGGTGTGGCTGGGAGATGGGGATGATGTGCAGGCTGGCTGGGCTGCTGGCATGCTCTGGTTTGGCTGTGTAAGGCAGTCACAGCTCACTGATTGCAGCCTTTTGGATCCCCCCTACTGCTGTCTCTTCTAAATCTAGCTCCCTCTAATACTGTGTCACTGACCACTGTGCTGTGTATGGCTCCATAATGTTACGGCTCACTTCTGAGGGCAGATGAAATCTACTGAGTGACCAGCAAAAAAACTTCATCTTATTCATCCTAGTAGGACCATGTGAGATCTGTGGTGATCCAGCTTTGGAAAGACTTCTGAAAGAAAACAATTGGGGAGGTCATGACAGTGTTGATCAAAGTTAAGTTCACCTTACTAAAAAGCAAAAATAAAAGTATGATTTTTAGAAGAGCTTATTCAAGTCCTTCACAGGTATTTTGGTTGGTTTGGAGAACTTTTTTTTTTTGAGGTTTCTGAGTATTTTCCTGGTGTAGATTGCAATTTCCTTGTCTTATCATTCTCACCAAGCCTCTCCTGGAATTCAGTCCCTGAACTGCACATCCACCCAACTAGCTCTGGGGTTAAACACAGTGTGGGATCATGCTGAGCTATGTTATTGCTGTCCCAGAACACTCAAGTCTCCAGAGGGAGCTCTGAGGTGGGGCTGCTTCATCAGCCAGCCAAGTGCCACCTCTCTGGTGTCTTGTGCTCACCATCCACCTTGAAACTTGCAAGCTGCTGCATGTCCCACAGGTGGTCCTTCTACAGGCACTGACTGAAAATGGCCCTTAGTGCTGCAGTTCTGTAGTAATATTTGTTGTACATTACTTGTAGGTTTATCTTGGATGGATGAGAGCTTTTAGTTTTCCCCCATCATATGGTGTTCACTCTTCTTGGAGTAGTTGCTTCCACAGGAGCTACGCGAGACCCTCCCATAGCACTGAACCCCTGGTGATTGGAAATGATCACTTTACCCCATTCTTGGAGAAGGAAACAAAGGTATTCCTGGCAAAACCTTTCTCAATCCAGATATGTCACTGTGAAATAGTCAGCTTGGGGATTTCAGTTAATTGAAGATGTTTCAATTGGGTCACCATAGCCCTTCATCAACAAGCCTGCTTCAGCTGCAGCAGTAGCTCTGTTGCGGATCCACGTGGCTTGAGGAAAACTGCTGTCCTGCCTCCCTTCACATCCTGTAAATCAAAATAACATCAGTGCAAGCCTCTGATTACCAAAGCAGGCCAATGTCAAGATACTGTTATATAGGGGTCCAATTCTTGCAGCAGATCGAGTTTGGGATGCCTTGGATGAATGCCAAGTATGAGCTTGGCAGCTCATAACTTTACAGTCTTGGTGTGGTTTTGCTACTCCCTTCTCAGTGTTATTTGGGCGCCACATCTGATGTGAAATGCAGCCTGTCAGCTGCAATTAAGATCTCCTCTGATATATGATGGTGGTACATTGTAGTAATAAGGTGTTTTTCTTATGTGTTTGAGGCCATAGGTTTGTGATGCCCTGTAATTATAATAACCAATCTTTTTAGACCAGTAGCAGTAACAAAAAGCTGGGCCTGCAGAGTTTCAGTGCCCAGTTAACACCTTCCTTGAGTGTCTCAGCTGATGGAGGCCTTTTCCTCCTGCTGGAGTGAATCTGGTAAGCATTGCTGTCCCGAGGTGTGCTGCCTGAAGCACTCCTGCTAGACCTGCTCTGCATGAAGCACCACTTGGGCCATCACTGCTAAACGGTGCTGACACTGATCTGCCACTTCCCCAGCACAGAGCAGGCTGAACACGGGAGCTGCTCCACTCAGGGGACACCCATCACATCGAGTTAGTGCTCATGGACTGGATGCCAGTGAAACCAATTGGACACACTACTTGGTGCTCCCTGGCAAGTGAAGCTCTGCTCAAGATGTGATCAATCCACCAATCTATAGTGACAGAATAATACATTAGAAGAGATTGATCCTCGAGCTACGCTAAATCAGGTTAAATCCTTGTCCTTGGGTGAGTTTGTTTTACAGAAATGCAATTTATATGTGATTTCTTTAGTTTCTGGTAAATTCCTTTCTGTATTTTGCTTTAACATCTTCCTTGCTGGAACTGCTTGCTCCTTCTCATCCTGTGCTGTGCTGGGTGTTTCCCACAGACATGTATACAATAGCTATTTGGTGAGCAGTGAGTTGATTGTAGCTGTTCTTTATGAAATCCTCCTTGAACTTGGCTGTAAGCTGGACCCAGAATGATGTTTGCCCTCTGGTGACGCCAGAGGTTGAAGGGTTGTGTCAATTCAAAAGGAATCACTATCTACACATCTACCACAGGTTTGTTGTCTGTTAAGGTACACATTTTGAGGGTGGTAGGCTTCACCTTCTTAAACTTGCACTGAGGAAATGATCCCATCTGTGAGGGCTGTATAAAAGAGGATGAAATGGTGGTTTAGAGATGAGTGAGTGAGTAAAGACTCATCTTAGGCAAGTCAAGAGTGTGGTGTATACATCTGGATGGCAACTGTTATGAAATCATCAAGACTTGACTCATTGACTTTCAAGAACTACTGTGCTACTATCTGCTGCTGTCATTAGCTGTTCGACATTTCCAAGCCTGTTCTGAAGTAAATTTGTTTACTTATTGGAGTAACAGGAAAAGTTGTGGTGTGTGTAGTATGCTGCAGACTTCTCATCCTGCTGGGACGTGGACTTCTCTGCAGGTGAGTTGCCTGTAAATAGACAACAATAAGCTTAAGCAAGTCACTAGGAAAATTAATTACACTCTTTGGCATATATGAAATCTAATAAGACTATTTTATTACTCTGGCATGCTTAGAAATAATGTTCCTCTTCTTACCTCCTGCAGGAAAGCAAATTGCTCCTGTCAGTGTGTTGGGTTGATTGACTGCAACATTTGTCTGTCAAGGGCGCTGTAGAGCCCTGTTGGGGGAGGGAGGAAGGAAAAAGAAATACATGGGAACAATAAAAACCTGCATGGTCTGCCACTGCTCCACTCTACCCCACCATGAGAACTGGAATATTTATTTAGGCTTGAAGAGACTTAAAAAAAAAAAAAAAAAAA
>VXAU01002555.1:230197-285376 GCA_013399695.1 Formicarius rufipectus
CAACACCACACCTCTTAAAGGACAAGAGAAAACCAGAATTAATACTTGCAAAGCAGAGCAACTCAATTTTCCCAGTCATTCTCTGACTATATATCTACTTAACAAATGCACATAATGCTTTGGATTATGGTTTGTTTGGCTGTAGAACTGCCTATAGAATGCTTTTCCGTGAGTGATAGGAAAATGTTCACCATCCAGCTATGATGGCAGTTGAAGATAGAGCTCTCAGAATTCTCTTCGAAGTGGTTTTCAATGTGACTGACATTTGTCAAAGTCTATTTCTCTAGTAAAATATGTCATTTACCCTGCTGAGTTATTTGAGATGTCTGTAATGGTTCTCTCTGTATGTGAGCAGATAAAATCTACAAGAGTAATTAACTAGTTTGAAAAGAAAAATACCAAGGATAATTTATGTGCTGTTCTGTGAACTGTCACAAACGTATTTAATGTAAAGATACTTTCCATTTTACTTTCCCTTTTCCTCCTCCCTATCTGAGACTCAACTGAGCTTGCGGGAAAGGGAGGTGATTTCAAGTGGCTCACAATAACCACTGATAATAACTTTGTTACCAGGGCACTTGCATAAATATCTTCTTTGGCTTGTATAGCAGTTAGTATAAAGAAAATTTGAGTTTTCATAGAAGCTACTTTATTGAAGAAAACCAAACCATGTAATGAGTATGAACGTCCCAAGAGATCATCAAGGAATGATTTTGACTTTGATATCACTTTCAGATAAAGTACTTTTTCCTCCTTCCTTCTGTAGTCTAGGATGTCAGACTCTCAGTCTCAAAGGAAGACAAGAGGACTTAATAGAACCCCTAAATTAGAGGACAGACTCTGTCCAGGTTCTAGAAGAACAGCCCTCATAGTTCCTTTATTTTCTTTGTGGTGGGGATGATAGCAAAATTTTTAATGTAATGAGCAATCCTTTGGGTTTCAGTCACAAATAAATGGATACAAGTAAGAAATACTTTAAGGAACAAAAATAACTAAACAGTGTTGTCTTTTTGAGGCAGAAAAGGCACCTTTTGGGGCTTGTATTTTCTTGTTCTCCTCTGTTTTTATCACTTGTTTCTCTGTCTGTTTCTGGGCTTGTGTTTTCATGTGGCCCTGAAGGTCTCAGCTTTGCTGGAAACTAACATAAACAACTCTTAGATAACACAACTTCAACACCAGTCATCAGTCTACCCAGTGTTGGACATTTCCTGTTAGTTTCATAGAGAAGCACTTCATTTTTGGGGTCTTACTGTGTCATGGAAAAGCAACAGCTTGATCTTAATCAACACCTGTGATAATTTTCCATGCCTGAGGAAGACCGAACCAATTAAAAATGCATGTATTGAACTGGATGTGTAGGCATGTCTCAGGCTACTTGGAAATGTGGCTCTTTCAAATTTAAGCTGGTGAAAATTCGTTAAAATTCCATTCTGAAATGGAAGCGATGCCGTTTTCAAGTGCAGATGGTGCCTGTAATCCCAATAGTCACTTGCAGCTTTGAAAGGAGGGCTGACTCTTAGAGAAGTGATGTGTAATTCTCCTCTGCCCCAATGCTGTGCATTGGAAATGCATCAACTTCCATGCATTTATGTATTCCATGCCTTCAGTAGGTCAGGACTGCATTTCTAGTGCTTTGCCTGGGATAAGCCTGTCCTGCAAGCCAAAAGCTTTTCATGACTGTTCCAGCTAACCAGCGATTCAACATTCAGCATAAATCCACAAACTCACCTGAGTCAAGCACTGCACCCTGATGTGCTAGTAAATTGAATTCCTGAAGATGGCCTAGCTTCATTTAATTGTTAGTCTTAACAGAAAAAATTCAGAAAATGTGTTTAATACTCTCCAACTCAGAGAGCACTCAATACTCTTTGTTTTGGGAGGGCAGGGTGGATTGCTAAGCCATCGAATCGGGAGGCAGAGGAGGAACAGATAGGAAAAACAATGGATTAAGAGACCTAAATACACCTTCTTTTAAAGGTTGGCTTGCTAGTTCAGTGTGTCAGGATTTCAGAGGGGTAAAAAGAGGCTGTTTATATCCTCTGTGATCCGTGGAATCATATGAAACAAAATCAATCCACATGTCCACCCCACTCAGTAGTGTTTGGTGGCCCTGTGGGCCATCAGTCTCATTCTTGGATCCTACTAGAGAGGACTTTTGCATGTCCTTGTGGAAGGAAGGAAAGAAAAATACCCATGAAAAAGAAAGNGTAATGAGTATGAACGTCCCAAGAGATCATCAAGGAATGATTTTGACTTTGATATCACTTTCAGATAAAGTACTTTTTCCTCCTTCCTTCTGTAGTCTAGGATGTCAGACTCTCAGTCTCAAAGGAAGACAAGAGGACTTAATAGAACCCCTAAATTAGAGGACAGACTCTGTCCAGGTTCTAGAAGAACAGCCCTCATAGTTCCTTTATTTTCTTTGTGGTGGGGATGATAGCAAAATTTTTAATGTAATGAGCAATCCTTTGGGTTTCAGTCACAAATAAATGGATACAAGTAAGAAATACTTTAAGGAACAAAAATAACTAAACAGTGTTGTCTTTTTGAGGCAGAAAAGGCACCTTTTGGGGCTTGTATTTTCTTGTTCTCCTCTGTTTTTATCACTTGTTTCTCTGTCTGTTTCTGGGCTTGTGTTTTCATGTGGCCCTGAAGGTCTCAGCTTTGCTGGAAACTAACATAAACAACTCTTAGATAACACAACTTCAACACCAGTCATCAGTCTACCCAGTGTTGGACATTTCCTGTTAGTTTCATAGAGAAGCACTTCATTTTTGGGGTCTTACTGTGTCATGGAAAAGCAACAGCTTGATCTTAATCAACACCTGTGATAATTTTCCATGCCTGAGGAAGACCGAACCAATTAAAAATGCATGTATTGAACTGGATGTGTAGGCACATCTCAGGCTACTTGGAAATGTGGCTCTTTCAAATTTAAGCTGGTGAAAATTCGTTAAAATTCCATTCTGAAATGGAAGCGATGCCGTTTTCAAGTGCAGATGGTGCCTGTAATCCCAATAGTCACTTGCAGCTTTGAAAGGAAGGCTGACTCTTAGAGAAGTGATGTGTAATTCTCCTCTGCCCCAATGCTGTGCATTGGAAATGCATCAACTTCCATACATTTATGTATTCCATGCCTTCAGTAGGTCAGGACTGCATTTCTAGTGCTTTGCCTGGGATAAGCCTGTCCTGCAAGCCAAAAGCTTTTCATGACTGTTCCAGCTAACCAGTGATTCAACATTCAGCATAAATCCACAAACTCACCTGAGTCAAGCACTGCACCCTGATGTGCTAGTAAATTGAATTCCTGAAGATGGCCTAGCTTCATTTAATTGTTAGTCTTAACAGAAAAAATTCAGAAAATGTGTTTAATACTCTCCAACTCAGAGAGCACTCAATACTCTTTGTTTTGGGAGGGCAGGGTGGATTGCTAAGCCATCGAATCGGGAGGCAGAGGAGGAACAGATAGGAAAAACAATGGATTAAGAGACCTAAATACACCTTCTTTTAAAGGTTGGCTTGCTAGTTCAGTGTGTCAGGATTTCAGAGGGGTAAAAAGAGGCTGTTTATATCCTCTGTGATCCGTGGAATCATATGAAACAAAATCAATCCACATGTCCACCCCACTCAGTAGTGTTTGGTGGCCCTGTGGGCCATCAGTCTCATTCTTGGATCCTACTAGAGAGGACTTTTGCATGTCCTTGTGGAAGGAAGGAAAGAAAAATACCCATGAAAAAGAAAGAAGTTGTTGGATGTTTTGTATCCTGAGTAGTAATTGATATATGTTGGAAGCCAAAAAGTGGTTTTTATCTGCTCTGCTCCTTTTGCTGACATTTTTTCCATAGACATTATACAAGAACCACAGAGATTCAGCATTTAACAAATTACTATCCTGTTTCTTCCAAAAGTCAAGAACCTGGAGGCAATTCTCCTTTTTCTTAAAAACTGGTGTTAGAAAATGACAGCAGTAGATTATAGATAAACATAGGTGAGAAAAGGTAAAGCTCAAAATTACTGTTTTCCCTTCTTTTTGCTTCACTAATGATGTTCTCTGTGCCACACACAACCTAACACTTCTAGTTTGGGGGCTTTTCACCATCCTGCAAAGTGAGTCCTTTGAACATGTGTGTCTCGTGTTCTTCCCTTTGTTTTGCTGGTAACATTGATAAGATGGTTTGAGTAGATTATTTTTTAATTGATTGAGAAAAATAACTAAATCTGCCTTCTAGTTGCCTTCTAGTTGTTTTGGAGGTTGTTTTTGAAGCCTGCTGTAGAAGCCTGCTGTATAAGCCCCTATATTTTTCTTGTCAGAAGCTACCAGAGTTTTGTTCCCACCAGTGAAGTGTTTGAGGCACTATTTGCCTGTCCCAAGTTTCCCACAGTCGGCAGCCAAATGGAAATCAGAAGGGAAATGAGATGTTTCTTTTATTAAATATGGGTTAATTCAGGGTGGAAGTGATCTCAAGAGATCTTCAGCCTGGCCTCCTGCTCACAGCAGGGGCATCTCTGAGACCAGACCAGGATGTTCTGGGATTTTCCATCTCTGGTAACCTGGATAACCTCTCTGGGCTGTAGTTTTCTAAAATGTAGGAGACATGTAGACTGGGGGAAATGCATTGCTCAAGAGCATTAAAAATGAAAAATTTAATGCTGTAATAATGATTGGAAATGCTGACTTCATTAGGTGTAATAAAGGCATTAGGTTAAAATTTATGTAAAAAAACTAAAGTACAAATATTACAGTGCTGTTTTAAACTGGGGGGCAGGATAGCAGAATATCTGGCTTTTTTTCTTGAAATTATACTCAGCACTAGAAAGGTTTTCTCATTGCAGAGTAAGTATTTGTTATTACTGTCTGTACATTAATGAAACAAGCCATAGATGACATTTCATGTAGTCTGGTCTCGTGTTCTTAAGGCAGTTTCAAGATGTAACTGCAAATGATTTACCAAATTTGGTACTCTTAAACCAGAACTGAGCTACCAAAGGTAGCTTTGTGGGGAAAACTTGGTACAAAGTACCAGCCTGAAATTTGGCATTGACACCTGCATTTGAGTTGTGTACTTTTTTTTTTTAAGCCCCTAATATCATGTGATATGTTTAAGGGTTTTTTTTTTCCTCAGAATATGGAAGTCACAGAGGTCTTACCAGTTCACTGCACTTCATGTGTGCATTTGTGTGTAAACATAACTTAAGAACAAATTAGTGGAAAGGATGTAGTGCTGCAGAGCCTTTTGAATCCTGTGAGGTGATGAAGCTCATGGGCTTAAAACGAGCCTCACTTAAAAGTGAGAACTGCACTGAACGTCTGGTTAAGTGCTCCTGGCAAACAAAGGGGAGAACAGCTGAAGTGAGTGAGAGTTTCAGGAAGGTTATTTGAACATTTAAACAAATCATGAGAGGGATGTGGGAAATATCCCCAAGGGCTGGGTATAACACAGGGCGTCACTGGTGGAGACAGCACTGTAAGGTCCAGTTGGATCAGGATCCATTAATTTCCTCTGGATTCTACAACAACTTAAGGCAGCTCACCTTAAAGTAAGAAAACTTTTATATACTGTTGTCTTCTAACACAATGATAAACATTTCAATTAGTAACTTGACTTGGAAAGAATAAAGACCAAATATGCACCATAAATAGTTTGTCCTTTCCCTTGACAGCCCCTTTGTAGCCCCACCCCAGCTGCAGCTCTTAGTTTCATGCCCTTCATAACCCTGCTCCCCTGCTTTCCCCCATACTGGGTGATATAGTGAATTCTTAAACTCCATTTTTGTTTAAACAAAAGAAAAGGAAATATTGAATTTATCGTTCAGCATAAGTGTTGAGCAAGGATGAGAGAGAAATTGCTTCCAGCAAAAAGTAATATTCTCTAATTGTTCTGTTATTCCTTCACGTAGAGAGTTTTAGGCATTTTAAGTTTCTGGCAGTTCTTCTCCAAATAACTGTAAGTAAAATATTTAATACTTTTAGAACACTTTGCATATGCCATTATTAAGAGCTATAGAGCAATAAGAGTCATACTAACTCTCCAGCCCTATGCAGGGCACATTGCTGAGCATTCCCTGCCTGAGCCATACATTATACATGCCTTACTTAATCTGCATTCATTTTGTACATCTAAAAATGATTTGCCATCAATTGTGTGTTTGGAGACTTCCAATGTTAAGGCAGCGTGATAAAAGGACACTCAAATGTTAAGTTTGGAAACATTACAGCACCTTTTAAAGTGAAAGCAGCAAATGTTACACATGGCAGTTGTTGTCAGAACTAAGGACAGCAGCTGTCACCACTGGAAAGCGTCAGACTTGCAACTTTGCTGAATCTTCCAGAGGTAAACCTACTCTTTGTGAAACAGCTGAGGAACAGCAGTTTCCAAAGCACTGCTGTGCCTTGTATTCCATTTGATGGCAGGGAGGCTTCTGTGCATTGCTGAGTCACAGCTCTGGGTTAAATCAGGGAAGTGTGAGAAACTATTTATCCACGTCTGTACTTGATGGGAAACTGGCCTTCTTTGCAGACTGTACCAGCTGCTGGAACTCTAGTCTAGCAGGCTGCCAAACTGCACTTTAAACCTGCACAGAATGTGTGTTGTTATCTGACAGTAGAAATCTAGAAGCAGAAAATTCAAATTGTGAACAAACACATCCAACTAAATTTGAATGCGATTTAACAGGAAAAAAATTGGCCGAGTGTTTTGAGGAGTGTTGCTTAATATTGGAGAGCTATGTACCACAGAAACATAGCACAGAATATTTCATTCGTGTGGAAAAATGCACTTCATTGAATAATTCATGATATTTTTTTCTCAAGTAACTGGTATTAGAGAGCTTTGATCTGCTGGGGTTTTTTTTTGGTGGAGGCTGGGGAATTATGTTGGTTCAGAATGTGCATTTGCCTGACTTGAACTCGGTGGGTCTAGAGTTTAATAGTATTCAATAGGTGCAGTGACTTTCTCCACACACAAATGGCCTTTTCCCTGTTTAGTGTAAACTGGTTAAAGTGCAGCCAAGGGAGAACACAGAAGTGTGCAGCTGGGATTGGCAGTTTGGCCTCGAGGAACAGGGGATACAGGTGGCACAGGGGATGCCCTGTCACCTTCACCCACCCCTCTGCAGCACAGAGGCCAAAACTTGCTGAAGTAAAAAGGAAATGATGTTTGTTTGTTTGGGNTTTTGTTTTTGGGTTTTTTTTTTGGGTTTTGGTTTTTTTTTACTTGCTTTCCTGCCAGCAGAAGTGTAATACCACAAAGTCTGGTGTAAAACACTGTGGTGATGACGGTTTGGCCTTCTATGGTAGCAAGTGTAGATTACTGGTCATGAACAGGGACTCATTATTACAGTTCCAGAATAAAATCTAAATTAAAACCTTCTTGGACAATCTAGGACAGCAGGCAGTAACATGTATTTGTCACATACGATGGATAGTCTTTATATTTGGCTTAGACAGCAGTCTTCACTATTTTAATTCTTATAATTTGTATTCCATGCAGGATCGGGTATGTAACAGCCTTAAGCTGGAGCAGCATTTAGTACATAATCCTGGTAGTCCCACCCAACCCTGGCCTTTTAAACCCAACGATTTTGTGCAGAGAATTAGATGACCTTTCACAGATAAAGTTACTTTTTTAATTAAACCATACCTGGAAAGTACCAGCAGCTTTCCCAGAGCTGAGAGACTGTTGTGGGTCCAGCAGAAATCCAGTGGGGTGACTCCCATGCCCCAGCAGTGTGTCTAGCTACCTTTTCTCCTACTGGAGAAAAGTAGGAGGAGATGAATATCTTGAGAGAAGAAGGTATGGATGGTAGGAACCAGATCTGGAGAGAAGGGAAATGGGAAAACTACTGATTATAACTAAAATGTTTGTGTTATCAACTCTGTTCTGCACCCTAAACCAGTATCAGTGGGATCTTTAGAGGTTTTTTTTACTCTTTTTATAGTGCCCCCAGCCTGGTGTTCCATGAAGCTGTAGCTCTTTGTTCCAACCATGTTGTCACCCTCCTTATTCTACAGTGCTGGTGTACCTTCGAAATAATTTATAAATAACAAAGAGCTAGCTCTCTGATTAACTTTTTCAAAGTAATTGCACACTAATTCTTAGCAAGTTTTTACAATCATATAGAATCATATTAACAAGCTTACTTGAACGGTTCAACCTTGAGAACAAGGGGAAGGCAAGAACCTCATTATGTATCTTTGAGTTTTTAAGGTGACCACTTGCTGCAGATGAGACCTCAAGTGTTTCGTTTCAATCATTTGTCTCACAAAACATGTCTGTAAAATACCAGGGCTTAACTGTGATTATTAGTAACATTTTTTTAAAAGAAATTTAATTATTCAGTTTTCCCTTGACACATTTTTTTCTACTTTAAGCTAAGAAAACATATGACCTTGTTCTCCACTAAGTCCTGCCAATCACCCTATATCGAAGCTTTGTTCTAGAGAAAAGTTATAACCTTTGTGATTTTTGTTTTACTAAGGGTAATTTTAATTTTTCATCTGATTTTTGTTATCTGCTTTTGTTTTCCAGCAGTGAAACCAAATGTAGGCAATGCCAGCTGAGAGATACTGATGGGCTCAGTGCTCAGGTCTTGCAGGTTGCCCTCTGGCCCATCCACAAATGGAAGAGCCATGGGACAGTTTTCCTCATCTCCACACAGGTATGAACTATAGTTGTAATTTTTGAAAACTAGTTCATTTGCTGCAAACGGGTTCACGGGGATCGGGGGAACTTCTGTGCAGTGGAACAAAAATGCTCTTTAAAAACAAATAGTACTTCTGCATTACAATTTTCACTCCCCAGTTTTGGGGCACATTTGGTCATCATTGTGACTCTAGCATGAGAAATATTTATTTAAGCAAAATAATGTTTTGTTAGAGGATTTTGGGGAACTGTGGTTTTATACCAAATGCAGCAGGACTACAAGATAAACTGAGGTCAGTAAGGAAAGACCTAAATCCTTGATGGAGCTTTCTGTTCATGCGGATGTGATCAGTGTGTAATCAGCAATCAGTTCTGGTGACTGGTGTAGTTTGGTCATTATTTGCAAATGCTAAGTAAGTTTTTTGTAATACTAAGTAAAGATACTAAATAAAAATGTCCAATGCAAGGATTAATTAATTGAAACTAGTGATACTTACATTAACTCCTTTGTGGCCATGGGAGTGGACTGACACTTGTGTCTAGCTCTCAACACAGTATAAGTTACTATGAATCATGGAGCTTCTAATTTCTCTCATTAGAATTCTAGAGTTATTGGGAAGTCATTTCATTTGAAAGATGTGTTTTTGCCCAGCTTCTACAAATTGGTAATTAGCTCGTTTCAGGTCTGCTTCAAAATCCTGTGATATTTTATCTTTTTGCTTGCTCATTTAGCTTAACTGTCTGCCTCACTTTTAAACTCTTCCTGTTGTCTGAAGTTAAATTCTAGCAGATTTTATTTGTCGTCTTTTCCTCATGAGCAGATCTGGAATAAATATTTTATCATTACTATTAAATAGTGGCTTTTTTGTAGTCACATCTTGAAGTATCTTAGAGATGTGACTTGAGGTCCTTTTCTTGTGGTGTTTTTGGACTAGTGGCAGCTCCTATTTACAGCCTCACACTGTCTGTATTGTGTTATAGCAGCACCTTGCATATTGTTACTTCCACAACATGGAATGCCACATTAAGATAAACATTTAAAACCTGGCACTCAATTCAGTTCACATTTATATTTATAAAGACAATTGTGCTTATCTAGTATGTCTTCTGTATTTGACTCCTTTTTTTTCTTTTTCCCCCCTCAAGATGTATTTCCCCTCTAATAGCTGCTTAACCCCACAGAGCTTGTTCCTGCACACCCTGTGGTTTCTAAGTGCCAGTCAGGCACACTCCCTACTGTTCTAAGTGGAGCCCACTGCTCACTGGGCTCATTTGTATGCCAAAATATTTCCCTCTTCTCAGAGAAAGGTGAGGAAAACAACATGCACTGTTACTCAACCACTCATGAAGACCCTTTCTCCAAATTCTTAAAATGTCCCCCGTACTGTACGTGCAAGAAAGTGTCCTAGATTTTTCCTTCACTGCCTCCTTGGACACTTGTGCGAAGTCTGCATGCCGCTCTCTGACTGGAGAGCTCTTTCCCTATAGCCTTTCATAGATAATTAACTTACTGGGAGCTTCCTCTGGTGTTTCTCTCCAATTAGCAGTGAGGGACCACTAAAAGTCACAAGGGAGGGATGGAGTAGATGGGAAATGAGGAGAGTGCTGGGACTGTTCAGCTTTGTGAAGAGAAGGATGGGGGGAGATATTAGTGCCACAATGTTCCATATGGCACATCCCAGGAGATACATGGTTGTAAAATGTGGCTGCAATAGCAAAATACAACTTGTGAGTATGTAAAGACAGAGCCTGGCTTTTCTCAGTGGTGCCCAGTGACAATGGGCACAAACTAATACAGAAAATGGCACTTAAAAGTAAGTGAAAAGTCCTTTTTTTTGTGGGGGTGTGGTCAAACACTGGATGAAGTTGCTCAGAGACTTTGGAGTTGTTACCTGTGCAGATACTCAGAGCGGACACGGCCCTGAGCCACCAGCTCTGGGTGGCTTTAAGTGGGGTTGTGGACTGCATGATCTTCAGAGGTGCCTCTTAATCCCAAAGATTTGGGGACCTCTCACATCCCTTGAAAACAAGTAAGGCATCAGTTTATCTCCCTCTGCTCCTTCCTCTTCTGCATGCCAAATTGAGGACAACTGCTGTGGCCAGCAGCTTTGCTCTGGAGCTCACTGTACAGGGCAAGGGTTGCAGGATTTCCCCCTCTGAAACAGCGCCCAGGCCTGGCAGCTGTAGCAGCACCGAGAGGAAAAACTAATCCTCCTGGAATATTTGGGTTTGCTTTTACTTTAGGCTGCTCATCAGGTGCTGTGTTCTTGCAAGACTGATTCAAGCTAGGAGTTCAAAAGTAGCTCTTCTGGTGGTGGCAATGCTGAAAAAAAAAATCAGTCCAATGGACAGCCAGGCAGGACAGGAAGCTGTAACTGTGCAACTGAGCACAAGGAGAGAGTTGGTTTTAATAGAAAGTATCTTTTTGTTGCTTTGACCTCTCCTGGTGGTTTCTAAGAAGTGTTAGGTTTGAGGAGTGCTGAGGTCTTTATTGCCTTTGGTGAAACTTTCATTAAGTTAGACATGTCATATTAAACCAGGTGAATTCTTTCCAGTTGCATAAACCAGGAGATGACAGCCTTGAGTAGTGACATACAGTTCAGTTTTGTAACTGCTACACCTATTTGTCTTCCCTCATCTGTGACATTTCCTGAGGGTAACTCAGAACACATAGCCAGTGTTTTGAATAGCTGGAAACTGCTTTCTGAATAAAAGGAGTAATTAGGTGTCTTTGCTCCAACCTCCGTGTTTTGTTGCTGTACTTGGTGGGGTTTTTTGGGTTTTTTAAAAATAATGAATTCAGTAGAAGGTAAAATTTGACTAGGTAGATAAAACATTGGGGTAACTTTTTTCCTCCCCAAAGGTTCCTTCCAACCAATTGATTATCAAGTACAGCCTGAACATGATCACAGTGAATTAGAACAAAGGTGCATCTTGTCCCCAAGTAGATGCATGGCACAGTGACGGGCACGTATGTGTGACACTTCTTCTGATATCCTTGCATTTCCATCTCTTTTCAGGTTACATTTCCTGAGCTAGATGTGGTTTCTTTCTACTTAGTAACCTGTATTTTTTCCAAATATTTGAAAAGTCTCCCCTTTGGCAAGGAGCTGCCTGTTGCGAGAGTGCTCTCACAGCTTCCAAGGGAGCTGGAAACTCTGAAGTGTCAAAAAGCAGCTGCAAATCACTTGGTGCCTGGAAGGCTGGCATTGGAGGAGCCTTTTTTATTGGAATAAATATGCTGATTCAACAGACCAGCCTGCTGTGTGGTAGAGTATGTTAAAAACTGAAGGAAACCAGGCAGCTCAGTTTTGTCATGTGTCCAGATGCTCAATCACAACTATATATGCATTCATGGATGACCTGCTGTTAAAACCCCCTTTGTTCTTTTGTGATAGGAAAATATTTTCAGTGGGCTGTAAATTAGAAAATTGTCATTTTAAAATTGGCAACTACACAGGTAGTTTTCAAATGCCGGAGGTGGAAATAACACGGAGCTAAAAACTAAAAGGGTTAAATCCTTCTCTGGAAATCTGTGTGTATTTTCAGAACAGATTGAAAGAGACATTTCTATAATGGTAATTTATGCAATTCCAAAGCAGAATTTAGATTAAAACTTTGAAGTGTCTGCCACAAGAACCATGATGGTAAAAACTCCAGTTATTACTCTGGGCTCTTGCACATCAGACAAGAGTTTTGATTGTAATGGGATTTTCCTTCTCTGAGACATAAGAAAAAAGTGAGTTGTAAGGATTTATGAACTATGTCACAGTTTGCTTGGATATTGCTGGTTTTGTAAGATTAGTTCTTTTATGAAAACATTTTTCTTCTTCTTCCTATCAAACTTACATCTCTAGCTCTGGAAGTGAGGCTTTTCCTGCTAGTGTAGTGGCTGTCCTGTTTTGGTTTTGTGATCTTTTTTGATCTGGTTGTTTTTAAGATGTCAATCAGTCTTCGAGAGTGTTATTCTTTTGACCATTACCATTTGATCATTTATGGTGCTGTCAAAATGATGAAGTACAAACGCTGAAGCATGAGAGGGAAAAGGAATGAACTTGTAACAGTGGGAACTGTCCAAAATAAAATATTTTGCTGCTTTTTGTTTGTGAAAGTGACATTCCTATGTTGGTGATCCCCTTGGAAAGGAGAAGGTTGAATCACATTGCTACAAGCATTGTGTTTGTTGTGGCAATGTTTTTCTTGTACAGAGCCCTTTTTGCAAACCATATTCACTACAGGACTCGGAATGACTTCCAGCAGAAGTCAAATACTATTAGCTCATCACAAAATGCATATATATGCACTGAAATATTAATATTTCCATATTAAAATATTGCATTTGAATGTGCAATGAATTTCCTCACAAGGAAATTTATGAAAGTATAATAATTTCAGTTAATTCTGAACTTATTGCAGTTTTTACTTTTTTACTAATAAAGAAGTTGCCTGTCCCTGTTATAACCTAATTGTGCTCAAAGGTTCATTCTGGAAAATGGAACAATTATGTGAAAATGATATGGCAAAGTCAGAATATAAGTATAAAGCCTTGTTCAATCTCAAGAGAAAAATGATCATCTGAATTTTTAAATATATGTTTAAGCAGGCCTAGTATTATATGATACTGGATGGTATGTTCCTAGTCTTTTGGCAGAATCTTCCTCTGGAATACACAGCACTTCAGGAATGCTGTTTGACATGACATGAATTGCCAGAAGCTTTTTTTTTTTATTGCTGTAAAGGATTTCCAAATATGAAAATGAGGAATCCTTAGACTCCTGCAGTGGTATCTGCTGTTGGACAATTGGAAAGTAAAGAAAAAAAGCAACTGAGTTGCATATGTTCAACTCAAGATTTGGTCCTGACTTGCATCAACACTGAAGCAAGTTCTAGATGGTATACAATCCCTAAAATTTATGTGCTAGAACAACTAGTGGTGAGAAAAACTACTTTTTCAAGCATTTAGAAACTATTTACATTTGAAAATGTTGTATCTTCTCTGCCCATATACTCGTGATGTGCTGTAACTCTTACCATAACCTTGTAGGGAGAGGTGTCATCTCTCTTCAGCTCACAATCTAGTTAATGAGGAATTGAGACCCAGCTCAATGACATGCAAGATTCCAGGCCTCCAACTTGAGAATTTCACCCTTAGTGTGCAAATACATCTCCTAGGGAAGTCCTGATTAAAAGTAAATTAAATAAATGTATGTGTCATTTCAATTCACTGACATGTATAAAATTATATTGTAATTAGTACCCAGTGTCTGTCTATCAAGAACATTTCCTTCTGGAACTGTAAGATGATGAAAGAGTAGGTTCTTCTGCAAGAGGAAATTCTCATTAGTATACCTTTGCTGGCATTTCATCTTGTGTTGTATTTGCAGCTTTTCCTCCTTCTACTGGGTGTCAGTGCTGTAGGATGAGCTGTTTCCATTTCTTACCGGGTGAGTTTAGCAGAGTGAGAAAGAAAAAAATTAGTTCCTGGAATGGGAGGTGGAGAGAAGTATTTTCCAACCTCTTGGAATTGATGACTGATGTTATGTGAAGGGTGGGGAAGGTTTAGAGACAGGACTACTTACTTCAGAACCTGCTCCACTGTGCTGTCTGTAGCCTGACTGAAAGTCACTGCATTTTCTAAACATGGAATAAATTGACATTTTTAGGAATCACTGAAGAAGTGTGAATTCACTCCTTGTTGGCCACTTCCATTAAAACAGGAAGAAGAAAAGCAGTGCTTTTAACTGATTAACTGATTAGTGAAAATGTTTGCAGAGCTTTGCTTTGAGTGTTTATTGGTATTTGGAAGTCCTCTTCCAGTGATTTAGAGAGGTTTGCCTCAGTCTAGTGTTCCACCTGCGGTTCATTGTAGAAGTGTCTCTCTGTAAGACTCAGATCAACTTCCCTTTTTAAGGGAGCTTGGCACCTGTTATAACCATTTTCTTTCCATGCCTTGCTAACACAGTAACAGTCACTCTTGATTCATGTTGTATTATTCCTTCCTGATTTTTTTTTTTCTTTAATTTACCCTTAAAATATATGCAAAACCCATAGTCAAAGTTCTGGGAGCATTTTCTGGCTTAATCACCACTATGAGTTCATTCTAAATCTTTGCAACTGTAGGACTCCTTAATTCAGATAGGACTGACATATGTTTTTAACATGCTGCAAAAGAACTGAAGGGATTACACACTGTTTTCACTTTTTGAAATGGCATTGATTTAAACATCAGCTTTGTTTGGTTTTTTCTCAAGTTTTATAAGAATCTTGACGTGAGATGCCAGATGGACAACATACATGGTGAAATGGTGGAAGTTCTTCAGCAAAGGGATGTTGACAATTGAGATTAGTCTGTGGTCTGAAAGTTGTCTCTTAGAGCAGTAGATGGTGATAATTTCCACATACAGGTCCTGGATAACTGGGTGAAGTCAAGAGGTCTCAGCTCTGAAGAAACCAGGATGATTTGTTTTCTTCATTTGTTGCCCACCTTTCTTGAGAGGATGTGCTGAGAATGACGCAAGACAAATAATTGGAGCAAGGCAGGGAAGTTCATGACTAGTTGAGTGGACAAGGTAGTATCTTCAAGGGGAGAGGACAAGGGAATCAGCAAAGCTGGAATAAAAATTATCTGTCTGATATTCATAATTTGAAAAGAATTTCAGATAGCTATACGAACTTTTAACATGCTGGATATGAGGTCAAAGATGGAGTGTCAGGCTTCATGTGATAAAACTAATTTGGCTGTAATTAACGACCCTTTGGCTAAAATAGACCACTGATCACTGTAATCAGTTTTTTGTTGGCTCGTTAGAAGTGTTTTTTAGGGAATGTGATCCTGAGAAGCATTATCACAAAATCTGTAATCTAAATTAGGCTACTTTGCTATTCTGACAATTAGGTGCACAGAAACCTTGAAAAATTGTTTTTTAATTTCCAGATGATACCTGAAGAACTGCCAGAACTCTTGGTTGAGGGACTGCAGTAGTCCGTGGCATGGTGCCTGCTGGTAGTACAGATAAGCTCTTTTGGGGCAGGCACTGCTTCCAGCCCCATTAACTGCTTTGGAAATGGTGCTCTGATGTTGGATGAAATATTACTGCCACATCTGTGCAAGCATTAGTGCCCTTGCACTGGCTGCCCTTTCCACTTTGAAATTCAAAACAGCAATCTGTGCCCACCCTGTTAGAAGTTTGACCCCTAATCGTTTGGAAAAAAACAATGACAGAAGTTGTGTACTGATCATTTAGCTGTATCACAGCTATAAATAAAGGCTGAAGGATTCATACTGAAGTTCAATCAGCTACTTTCAGCTTTCCAAGCTACTGGAATTTAGCTAGAGGCTTTAGTTTCCAAATGGCAAGCAAAGAGTAGAAAAATGCCTTTTGCTTTTTTCTCTCCCTCTTCTTAATTTCCCCCCCCCGACTGGAAAAGCCCCTTTATGAAATACATGATAAAGACCACTGAAATTTTAGGTTTGTGTTAACAGTCTTGGATCTTTAGTCTTACTCATGGGATGATTACCTACAACCGTTCCAGCTTAGGGGAGTTAGTCTTGAACAGATTTTATTCACCCTTTTTATATCTGTCACTCAACAATTTCAGCAGAGGAAGTGAACCTAAGGAGATTAAAAACTGCATGCCATCCATATTTTCAATATTTTGATAGCAACATTGGGCTGTTTCCTATAAATTCTAATTACCAAGATTTGAATAATAATTCTTTGCTGTTTGTGATCTTTTGAAGTTGCCAAGCCAGACTGATTTAAGGGTTTAAGAACCGTATTGCTGTTGGGTTTAATACCTGCTTCTTATCAGTAGCAGAGCAATTTATTGTTGCTGGGATGAGACCTCCACTTCTGCCTGTGTGTTTCCATCCTTGCACAGTGGTAATGCATGCAAATCCCTCATGGTGGGCCTGGAAACTGGCTGGGCTTTTTGAAAATTTAATTACTTTATCTTTTGTACCGAAACCTGTTCTCCCCCTTTCTTGTGTACAGAATATTTAATTCACGGGTGATTCTTATGCACTTGAAAGTCCAATGTGCACTTACCTTCTCCACAAAAACAGTGTTTTCTGGAACTATTCCAAGGG
This sequence comes from Formicarius rufipectus, assembly GCA_013399695.1. Lineage (NCBI taxonomy): Eukaryota > Metazoa > Chordata > Aves > Passeriformes > Formicariidae > Formicarius > Formicarius rufipectus. The sequence goes on from VXAU01002555.1 coordinate 246,929, forward strand.
TAGGAGGGAGCAATAAGAACAATTTTCATGGCAAATCCCATTCCATCAGTTTATTCTTGCTGGGGAGAGTGTTCCTTTGCACCAGACTGAGTTTTACTATGCTGCAGAACAACCTCAAATGCTCTCAGGGCTTCCTAGTAGGTAGGGTTGTATCCATGGAATTTGCATTTCCACCCCTAGTAATCATCCCAGGTACCTGAACGCAGACACTGCAGGTACTCTCATCTTTTTTTGTCTGAGATCTTGGTGTCACAACTGATTTCAAAGCCTGAGTCAAACCAGGTCAATTGTTTTTATCCAAGAATAAGACAATTGCTCTTACTTCAGGATGAGGAAAACAGAGATACATGTGTGGATTAGCTTAAGATCTTTCAGTGAGATGCAAGCTCAGATCTGACCTGCTATCACTTTTGGTTTTGCTTTCAGCCGCTAAGTCAGTTCTCCTCTTTTGGTGCCAGCAGACCTCAATTCAGATATTTGCTTTGAGCTAGCTTTTTCTGAGTAGAGATTCCTGTTTGAGACACATGACCTGAAAGGAAGAACCAAACCAATTGGTTTGGATGGACATTGCTGAGAACTCAGCATTGTGTTTAAATCATGATAAAATTTTAAAAGCGGAGTTCCTAAACTAAGTGTTAATTGAGGCCCTCGCTTTTGAATAAGCACAAATAGTTTTTCTCACCTATTTGCCACTTACTCAGAGGACTTAATTATCACCTCGCCAGAAAGCAGAGACACTATTACACCCAGCAGAGGGAAGGAGAGGGGAAAGTAGTCACCTTAATGAGCTGGAAGAGAAGTAGGTCAATGAAAAATACACGTACAATGTACTGGAGTGCTTCTATGTGTGTGTATAGGTGGGTTTGTTTGGTGGACTGCAGGTGGCATTGATTGTTCAAGTTTCCAACATCACACTTTGGTCATCTGAGGGATGCTTTGTTTCCTCGGTGTACCTTTACTCTGTTCTCGTGATTTGAACCTTTAGCTTTCCCCAGCTCAGTTATTACTTTTGTTGCTCTAATGTCTTACTGAAAAATAATATTATACGTGGATTTCAATTTATTAGGTCTTTCTGTAAAAAATTGCCACTGTAGCTATGTGCTGTTGTTAAAATAATTGATTTATACTAGCTCTTTAATTAAACCGTGGACTATCTCTCTAATACACCCTTGTACTTTTCTTTCATAAGCAGCAGTTTAGTTTACAAGGGAGAGGAATTCTCATGTTCTTGGAATTCTTGGTAGTGATTTTTGTCACATGACACAACCTGCTACTCTTAGTATGCACGTGGGGAAAATCCATGGGATGACAATGGAAAGAAGAGAGAGCAGATGAAGCAAAAAGTTTGGCTTTGTTAGCCTGAGAATGAACAACTTCAGGAGAAAGTGCTCAACTGAATGCAGGCAATCAGTTAAGTAGTCCTTAACACTGTTTGCTTGTCTGTGTTCTTTTTCCCTGTTGCTTCCTTATTCATTTTATACTCTAGTTCCTTCAGCTGTAAGATAGATTACAACACGCTGTCCAACAGTGATATCTAACATTGCAAAGAAAAAAGAGGAATAAAATAGTGGAGGGACCTGAAGCTGTTAATCCATACCAAAAACTGCTGGTCTGAGAGAGACTCAGAACACCTTGTTATTCTTTCCCAGCCCTGACCACAGCAGTCTTCAAAAATACACCAAGTACAAAACCTGGGAGAGAACACCCAAAAAGCAGGATGGCAGTATACCTCAAGGTCATAACAGAAGGCATCAGTGTGTTAGTACCTTATATCACAAATGCAAACATAATCAGCTTTACTCTCTCTACTGCACCAGATCTTGTATGTTGCTGAGATCTCAAGATGTTTAGGTCTGACTTGCCAATGCTTGTTCTTTGCATCATTTTCTCTTTCACAATGTGTTCCTCAGTACAAGTTGGTTACTTCTGCCCCTGAGTGACACCACTTTAAATGGGATTGTGCTGTAATCTTCATTGTTCTGTTTTAGTTTACCAATTCCTAGGACTAAAAATTCCCATTCTTAGTCAATTAATCAATTTAACTCCCTACCTTTGGATCTCTTGAGGCTGAATACCTTTGTACTGTTGTGCTGTATTGATTCATTCCCAGCAGTACCAAGTCCAGCTAGCTCCTGGTTTCTGGTCTTTTGATTTCCTGCTTAAATTCTTTACAGTTATTCCCTGCAGGTCAAAATAATTTCTCCTTCCCCTTCAAAGGTTAAGCAATATAAGCTAAGAGAATTAAACTGTTAGATTACTAGCAATTTCTAAAAGTGATTTTCCATAAATTCAATATGCTCTTCTTTTAACTGCATGGAAAAAAGGTTATAAGGGGTCACTGGTTGGGCTTGGACTTTGGTCATTACAGTCATTCCCCCTTGTTTGCTGTCCATAACAAAATCCATGGATAACTTTTCCACATTAAATCCTTAAAGGTTTAAAAACTGCCTTTTTTAATAATTATTATTGAAATCAGAAGTCTCCCCAGTGTAGCAAACCACCCAAAACACTGGCAATGTTCTAAAAACTTCCCTAAGTGTCCAGCAGTAGTGGAAGGAAGGACAGCTCTTACTAACCAATTTCCTTGAGGTTTCAGAAGAGCTGGTGAGTCCTTTCCTGGGAGACATCATGTATCCTGAATTATCCTCACTGCAAGGGAAGGACCAGAACTGCATCCCCTTTTGAAGATGCCATGGTACAGTGGGTTTGCACAATGAGCTAATGATATTTGTTTGCTTTTCTGTTCCTATCCTAGTAATTGCTGACGTTCCTGTCTGTCTTTGCACTCCGGGGTACGGGATTTATGTTTTCACAGCACTGTCTACCCTGACCTTAAATTCCTGCTCCAGCATATTAGTGTTTGGCTTATCACTGTGTAGCTGAAATTATTTTTTCCCTTGTGCATGGTTTTACAACCAGCCTTCCTGAATTCCATCTGCCATTATCTCCCTCTCCTCCTTGGCTGCAAGGTTTTTCTGCACTTCTTCAGTCAGTCCCTATCAGGACTGCCGTGAATTACAGTAGCATCCTCAAAGTTTGTCATCACACTCTTCACTTTTTTTTTTTCCAAGATAACTTAAAAATGTGCTGAGCACCAGGGTGTCTCATAAATCTGAAAGACTCTGCTGAGTATCTCCCCTCAGGGAGAGAAATGACTTTTGCACCAACCTTCACTATCTTCCTTTTTAATCAGCTGCTTTATTCATGTGAGGTTCTCCCTTCTCGTGACTGCTCAGCCAGTCTGAAAACACCCTCAAAAGCTTCTTGTGGAAGGCCTTTTGGAAATCTATGGATGTTGTATTAATCTCACCCCTCACTGGATATTGTTATTGACTGAAAATGGAATCGATGTTTTCATACAAACCTTGCTTTTTTACAAGCTGTGTGGGTTCCTCTAATAGGTCCTATTTATTGTGGCTTTGCTGATTCTGGGTGGGTTTTTTTATGATAACCTCCAATAATTTCCCTGGAGCAGGTTTCAGAATAACTGGTCAGTAATCTGGGAGAAATTTTCCATCAATTTCTAAGTCTTTCTAGTCCCCTTCCAGTCTTCTGCCAACAAGCTGGCTTTGCATGACACTGCATACCGTGCATCAATAACTCTGTTATTTAATTTTTAATCTCTGAGTGCAAACCACCAGAACTTGGTGTCTTGATTGTTGTTCATGCTGCCATAAGCTTTTGATCAGATGTGTTGATTTGATGCAGGTCCTCTGGCACTCCCTGTGGAAGGGGTCATAGTGGTTTTTCTGCTGTGGGAACTTTATTTTCCATGAGCGTTTCTGCTGTGTTATAGCTACATATTTATTTAAAAAAAGGCTGGTAAAAGAGATGTATTGTTTCAGTGTTCAAGCAAGATTTATCTCCCCCCTTCCACAAAGGTACACCAACTACAGAAAACTACAGAAACCAAGATGTGCATAAGACAATTGGAAGATAATTGTATGAGAAATGACAGAAAACAGTTTCTTCTTAACAGAATTTACAGATTCAAATAAATTTTTCCTAGTACTTCCATGCAGGGAAAATTCAAGTGGTCCAGAAGATCAGTGCCTTCTATTTCGAGAGCCTTATGACTGGTAGTAAATTGTAATTCCCAGACTTTCAGGTTTGCTTTGCTTTCTTTTTTTTATCAAGCATATGCAACACAACTAAATCTGAGATGACACCCTTGGTTGCAAACGTGTCTTGCAAAGCCAGAGCTACGCAGGAGGAAATTAAGTAAACAGCCATTCCAGCCATACAGCAAAGTAATGGAAAATGCTCTTCCTGCTAATTTACACATGCAAATTAGATCATGTTCTTGTATCAATAAATCAATACACCCTAATGAATTCCATGGATGGAATTCAAATGGAGCCAACTGCAAGCGGAGTCTGTTTAGGAGAAAACAGTGTGTGCCTCACTTTTGGTGGTGGTTTCAAGTCATCCTGAAACATTGGGGTTGTTCAGGGGCAGGGGTGTCATCACCAAACTCACTTGGTTTAGAGTGAACTAGGATTTCCAGTAATGCCCAACATCCTTATTTTCCCCTTTACTTCCTGACCTGAGCCATCATACCAGTTTCCCCATGCAGAAGCTGTCCCCGTTAGCACCCCTGGTATTTTCTACAGATGCCTGTACATTATAATTGATTTTGCTGTTCTACCCTTCCTTTCCTGGAGTACATGCATGCCACTTGATGGCTGCAGGCCATGTGGAGTTGTCACTCATAGTCTTTCCTTGTGTCTGCCTTTAGTGAACTCAGGTTTACAAACCTGAAGCCTCATTCCCTTCAAAAATCATTCCAATGACGCAGACTCAGTGCTGGTATAATGGCCCAGATTTACAAGAGAAATATCCACACAAATAACTTTAAATGCCTTAGTTAACATTCACCATCCTGCCATCATCCTGATTGATGTACAAGAAAATGCTTCAGGTATCTTTAAATATTGGCGTGAATTAATATGAAGTTTGTGTGCTTCCAAAAGTGATGTACTGATCATCGCAAACAGAGCGACGTACTCCTTGCTTTGTGAGCAAGTCATATTGACATTTTATGTGGTTTATATAATAGACTGCACTTAGGAACAAATCTCATTCAATTTGTTCTTTAGTGGGTAGTAGAGTTTTCTTTTGTCTGGCTGCTTTTAGTGACACAGAAAGTAAGCTCGGGTCATCTTGACTGTCTTCTTCCCCAATAATACAGGATATATTGATCTACTTTTATGAAAAACATCTTCTACAAAGAGATGCTTTAAATTACTGATGCCTGAGTTAAATTGATGCCTTTTTTTTAAAGTTGTTAGAGGTTTTTTTTCCCCTGAGAATTGAAATTTACCCAAAATGGTATTACCCAAAGTGCTTGATAAGTGTATGCTTGTGTAGATACCATACCCAGCAAAAATCTGGGTCTTACGTACATTGCCATGCTGCAAGAGATTTTTTTTTTTTAATGGTATTTTCCTTTTCTCTTCTAAAATACCGGCCAAAACTACAAACACTGCAGTGTTTATTGGAAGTCTAACATCAAGTTGTTAGTTTTCTCCTACCAGTGAGCTGGCCTGACCCTAGATGTGCTGTCTAATATTGCCTATTTTGTATTTATTGAAACCTGGGATGATTCAGCCCACTTTTACATGCAAAATAGATTAAAAACTACAGTTCTTGTATTACAGCCAAGTTACATTGAAACTCTTCTAATTCCATGAGAGTCTCAGTGGGCATTACCTGCCTGGAGTGCCAAATGGCCCCCTTTTGCTCACTCACATTGCTCTGTCTGCGCTTTATATTTCTGCATATTCTGGTCACCTTTGCCACTCCAGACAGTTTGGGATCAATATGTTTGTGCTATCCCCCTCTCTGTGCAGTGCACATCATTCCCAGGATGACTTGGATTGCCTGTCTCCTTTGGTTTTGGTTTCCAAGTCACCTCATACGACTGGTGGTCAAGTGAATTCAAATTGCCCGTGGCCCCAAGGTAGGTACTTAAATGTATTGTCATCTGAAGTGGTGGTGTATGGATTGTCTCTAAATAGTAATTTGCTTGAGGGGTTGAGATTTACTTTTTTAATAAATTTAGCATTTTATGCTATTTATCTCTCTTGGTTTGGTTTTTAAATATGAACTCACCAGTTTCCCTTGAAACCACCTTCACAGCTGTTGAGAAGTGGTAATTTCATCAGCATCATACTAAAATTGATTTTACAGGCTGATATTTATGAAGACTTTTTTAATTGCTCATGAAGACAGCCTTCCCTCCCAGGCTGAAAGATGAGGGAAGTCAACAGCACTTGGCCCATGAATAAAAACACCAAAAAAAAGATCACAGTGGCTTCTATCAAATCTTGAAAGAAAACTTAACTAGCAACTGACCTCATGAAAAATTAACAGTTTCATAATGTGGTCTTTGAGTTCCAAGTAACAGGGCTTGTTTGTGGTCAGTGTGATCAAGGACAATGGATTGTTTTACTGAAAATATCTATTCACAGCCTAAATGTCTAAATCACCCCAAACTGAAGGCATAAAGGGGAGGGAAACATCTGCTTAGAGATGGTATGAGAAAACACTGTAAGAATAGCTGGGTCCATGGAGGTAAAACAAAAGGAAAAGTCCTGAATTACAGACCTTGCAGGAAATGTCTTGTGGCAGAAATGTTGCAGCTGGGAAAATGACACGTTTTGCATATTTTCAAGCGTTCCTGTAAGGTCTTTTGGGGTGAATTTAGAGACTGGTGAGCAGATCACTCCTCAATTGACTAAGGCCCTGGCACATGTTGTCCAGAGAAGCTGTGGGTGCCCCACCCCTGGAAGTGTCCGGGGCCAGATTGGATGGAACTTTGAGTAACCCGGTCTAGTGAAGGTGACCCTGCCCATGGCAGGGGGGTTGGAAAGAGGTGATCTTTAAAAGTCCTTTCCAACCTTAAACGTTCTGTGATTCTTACATCTCAGCAAACAGCTGGTTCTGCTCCTTTTGGACAGATAGTCTTTTCCTTTATCAAGATGTTTGAAGGGATGAAGTTTTCTTACCCCCATATAAATACCACCTTTCCTAAATATACATACCACAGAGTGGAAAAAACCCCTGTATTTTATTGCCCTTTAGAGAAATATTGGTCTCAAATTAAAAGTATTTTAAAACCCACAGAACAGCTCTGGAGATATCTTGGCCTCTCCTCAAACAATGTGTCCCATCTCTAATCTACTTTCAGTGTGACAGGAAATATTTTGCAAGTTATAAGGCGTAACGCAGGAGTAGCAAGATTAACTGTGTGAAGCTTGGGTGGAATAACAGCAGTTTTAACAGGAAAAAAATTGCTCCTGCCAGCCAACTGTGAGAGCAGAACTAGTCCAGAGCTCTAAATCATCATCCATGGGGGGGTTAAAGGCATAAAAGTCTGTTATGTGTTTACTCAAAGTAAACAGTATAGGAAGAAACTTTGTGAAACTGCTGGTAACTCAGGTACTTGGAGTTCCTCCTTGAGCCAGTGCTGCTGGGTTCTTAGGATCCCTGTTTGCAGTAGACCCAGGCTTGTATTAGTATGAAATAGCTGGCAGGGGTGTGGTGGTGTGGTGGGCAAATCTGGCCCTTAAATCTCAGGAGTGGAAGAAGTAAACAGGTTTATATTTGTTGAAAAGAAATGTGCTGCTTGTGAGATTTTTATAGTCCACGTAGTCCTTTCTTGCCTAAATATTTTTCACCCTTAAAAGGATGCATCAGTGCTCATTTCTTCTTAACATCAAATATATTAAGTCTTTAAGTCACACAATAGCCCAGCACTGTCTATGTGGCTCAAATATCTTAAATGGTGACATCCTTGACAATATTTGCAAAGAAATTGGGGAGCTATTTTTGCCTGTTCATTTTGGGCTTTGAATGTTTGAAGGATAGATTGGAACAAAGGTACTCCTGACCAGTAAAAACTCTGCTCAGGATTATTATTTCCAAATTCCTGAAAGATGAGGCACACAGGTGTCCACCCTTTGCTGCAACCTCCAGAAAGGTCCGGTGAGATGCCATTTGAAATCTGCAGCTTTTAGCAGGTTAGAGGGGTGGGTATTATGAGAGATGTTCACTAAATAGTGTTTAATTACATTTAAACAAGTGTTTCTAGAGGAAAATGAGAAAGGAAAGGTATGGCTGAGGTGCAAAGGGAAGTAGCCTCAACTGTTTTAGGTCACCTGAGTGCCATTGCCTGCCCCAGCAGTTTTATCAGAGTTTGGTTTACAAGAAGAAAAGTGACGGACAGCAAAAAGGGGCACTCAGAAATGTCTGTGAAGCATCCTGGGGCAAGTCATGTGTTTTCACAAGCTTTATGGTGTCTGTGAGATTTGAGACCATTTTCTGAAGTAATTTTAACTCCAGGTTAATGTCAAGAGAGATATTCCAGGAGGGGTGTGGAACTGAAGGTTGCACTGTGTGCATCTTTACAGTCTTGAACAAGGCTCAGGTTGTTTTCCTCCTCTGCTCCCAGCTGGCTCCGTGTGCATTCTCAGTTGAGTAGCCTGCTTGATTATAGACTTTATGATTAAATGGCTGAGCCTCACTGTGAAGGTTATTTGGTATTTTGTGGCTGTTTGAATGCGGCACTAGCAAAGAGTGTGTCCCCCGCAGTGGCACTGAAGGCTGGAGTATTATTTTAAATGCCTGAGAACAGATCCTGCAGTGCAGTTCCATCACAGAGTGGAAAAGCCATGGAAACCCCCATGCTCTGCATTAGAGCAGCACAGGGACAGCTCTCTCTTGTTCTTAACTTTGCCAGGGGAGAGAATATGGAAAACACAGCCAAATATTATTGTAGTAAGGCACAGTGCTTCATCAGGATAAAATTCTAGACTTTTGGGAGCTATTCTCACAGGATTAAGTGCTGAAAACACCCATTTATTAAATGGCTTGTTTTAGGGGACATACACAAGCCCTGCTTCAGCACCCTCCTGTGCCTGAAAAAATTTAATACTGCTTTTTTTTTTTTTTCCACCTTTTATCAGCACCAATCTCCAAGGTACTCTCAGTCTGGAGTGCTGAGAAATGAATTATGAGATGTTCTTTTTTTACTCCCTCCTTCTCCTCTGCTCCAAACACCCACTAGTGCAATAGATGAAAGTCTGACATCCCATTTCCCATCTAAGAATCTCTGTGTCCTTCTAAATAAATAAAGAGACCCAAAGTGAAGTGGATGTTACCTCGGTGAACTTGGGTGTGTAACAAAGCAGTGTATCTACTGCAGCTGAAATAATTTGGTGGACGGAATGACAAGTGAAGGGAACAGAATGTGGAAAAAGAGAGGATAGGAATTCATCTATTATGGCAACGAGGAGGGTGAAATCTGGTGAGATTTCCTTGTGAATAACTAAATACTTGGGAAGTGTTCCAGATGAAGAGTGAAAAGCAATAGAAATGACAGTAGGACAGAAAAGCCACCTGGGATCCTTTTAACAGACTGGAAGGAATTGAGACACTGTAAGTGCTCCAGGGGACTCCTGTCTGGAAGTTTTCTTAATTGCTCTTCATTGATACCCAATGGAGCTTTAGGAGAGCTCACACACACACACAAAAAAAAACAGAACCAGAAAAATAGTAAAAAACTTTAAGTATAAAAAGTCATGTATTTTAAATATACCAGAAACACCCTGAAAAATATATTTTCCATTAGGTATTATAAAAGGTGTACAGGGGCTATTTGGACAGAACATATTGGAGAAACTTAAATCAGAACTGTGAGTGATTCTTGGACCCTGATAACATCTACCCCTTCGCCCTATCAATAAAAATGGAACATCATATTTTTTTCCTGCATTTCAGCTACTTCCTATTTTCTCCATATGGTCTGCCACCTTACTTGTTAAAGATGACATGAAGCATTGTAGCTATTGTTGGTTGGCTGCCTGGCTGGCCAAAACTTGAATTTTATTTCAAATCGTTCTTCTGGGGAGTATTAAATTTCCCTTTTTTAATCCAACCATATACACACAGTTTATTAAAAGAGTAAGTATTTCATGTAATGAGAGGGTAAACAAAGTCCATCACCTCCCTCGTACAGCCCAGATTCTCCTGCAAATACAACAATTATTATAGCTGGTGATGATCATTTTCAGTATGAAAAGAAAAAAAAAAAGTAAATCAGTGATGCTCTGCTGCTGCTGACAAAATAGCAACATCTGGGTTAGATGCCCTCTCCATGATATAACCGAACACATGGGAGTGAGGGAGACCAGCCAAGAAAAAAACCTTACCCTGAGGGAGAGTAGCACTGGATTAAAAATCAGATAAAATGGGAAAAAAAATCTAAAGACCTTAAGGTTAGCTATTTTATTTCCATCTATAAAACATAGCCCCCAAATGTTTATTTTTACCACAGCACGACAGATTTTTATCTTTTCTCAACCCGCAGTAAAATGCAGAGGTTAAAAAAGAATATCTAAGTTGTGCTTTTGTCCTTGGGAACTTTGATGAGCGCAGATAATAGTGGCTTGTTTACATTGGGCATAAACTTTTACATTGCACATGATTTTTTCTTCTTTCTCTGGGCACTGGACTTTTTCAGTGTATATACACTGAATTCTGGTTTTGACCCTACATTTTAATGTTTTATGCTGAGGCCAGGGAGTACAAAGAGAATGTAAAAGAAGCTGACATAGAAAATTAATTTAATAGCACAAAGACATATTCCATTGAGAAAGCTGTGTTAAGATGGCATGATTTGCATAATGAAGTGCTGAAAAGTCAGGAACTATGTAATTCAACATCTCAGACAATTCTTAGTCTTTCTTCATCTATCTGTTGCTGCTTAGTCTTTCATTATACAATTTTATATGTTAAAAACGCACAAGTTTTAATTAGAATTTTTGCTGCGTGCACATGTGTAGAAGTTGTAGATCAAACTATTGTCAGAGCAGCAAAGCAAAAAGGTAAAAACAGGGTATGATTACAAAGCACCTTTTCTCTTTATTTTAGATGCCTTTTTAAATGTTTTAACCACAGATTCATTCAGGTAACTGTGCCAACTGGAGTACTTTGGAAATAGTGCCTTTAACAATTTTATGTATTTAATACCCAGCTCTCATCTCTTTGTTCTGCTCTTACCATCATTGCTTCTTTTCTAGGTCTCCCTAGGCCTTTTAGCTGGAGTGGTGACTGTTTCTGTCCTTGTTTGGAGCTGCTTTATTGCCCTTGTCTGTGGCTGACAGCCTCCTCCAAACCTGCCTTCAAACCACTTGGACCTTCTCATTTGCTGATGCCCCGGCGCTGCCACCGTAGCTTGTCACAAAGCCTGAAAACAAGGCAAGGACAGATATCAAAGTTTTCTTGAGGTTTATAGTTGGAATAAAAATATTTTTGGGGCTTTTTGCTGCTGGAAGGGTGGATGCATAACCAGGCAGAGCTGTGGTGAGCTTTAATTTCAAACATCTGATCCCCTAAGCACTTTGTACAGCACTGCAGTGAGCTTGACCTATGAAGTAGCTTTGTTATTCTGAAGGAGCATCAAGCCCTGAGCCATTCTCATTTATTTTTCCTCAGATGTTCTGTAGGAGTCTAAAAGATCATCTTCTGTGTTTGGATTTGTTCTTATCTGAGCCTGAGAGCACGTGCCTGACATTCCTTCATAAACCTTCGTATCACAGAGAAGAGACCCACCATGATCAGGGCTGTTCTTCTATGCTGGGGTCCAAGCAATTTCATTTTTTAGCATCATGTGTGGACCAGCTCATAGGAAAAAAGAAAAGGACAAAAAAAAGACTGAAAGTCAAGTTATTTTACAGTAAAATGTGGTAGTGGAAGCACTTTTCTAGAAGAGAGGTACTGTGGTGAAAATGATTTGACCTAGTGACTGATGATTTATTATTTCTGGGAAACCATCTGAGCCATCTCATAAACCTGGACTTTCTCTGCCGTGAGAGTGGCACAGCAGCTCCTTTTCCTGGAGAAAACTGCTGGCAATCCAGCAAGGATGCTTGCTGGTGTTCCAGCTGCTCTGAAGTTTGGATGTCACCCAGGCTGGGGGTTTCTGCTGTCATGCTCTTCACTGGTACCTGACTTGGGCCACCTCTCAACAAGCAGCCCTAGAACAGGGCCCATCAGCAGGCCTTGTATTAATTAATTGGTGCACAAACAGTTCACCACTACAAAATTCAGGTCAAGGATTTTCAGTGCCAGGTAACAAAGCAGATCTCCACTCAGTCAGTGACTGGGAAGGAGAGTATTGCTTCAGGTCTAATTGGTCCAGTCTTAGCTAAATTGACCACAGGCTTTCAGTGAGTGATGCTCACTGGTGCTGACATTCACACCTCCCTTGGTTCGTGGTAACTCAGTATCTGAGAGACAGCTCCAGCTGAATCAGACTGGGAGAGGGGCCCGAGGGCTAAAATCTTGTCCTTTCTCCCCATTCCAACAGCTGATCTAGAACAGTGTATTGCTTTTCCTTGCAAATCCTGTTTTCTTTGAAAAAGTAGCCATTAAAAAAAGTAATGGTAGCACAGAGGGGGTTTTGTAGGACCCTTAATCATCACAGTGGAATTGTTTCTGAGATATTCTGCTGCTTGGTTGGGTTGGGTTTTTTCAGCTACTGAACAGTATATTTTGATAATAAAAATTTTGTGCACAGGAATACATATTTATCTGTAAATTTAACAAGATGTGAATATATACCTCTTGCTGCAGGCCAAAGTAAATTTGGAAGTTATTACGTGAGGTTTTGTGTGCGTGTAAAATGTTTGGTATTAACTACCAGGCAATTTTCTTGCTTTTCTTGGCTGTAAAATCTCATAACAGGAAAAAATGCAACATTAATAATACTGCAACAAAGGGAATCATATTTACGACTAGAGGAGAACACTGGCTAACTCCCTGGAAGGTAACATTTTACAGTTTATGTTGACAAGTAAATCTTTATTTATGACTGGGATCACAGAACACCAGGAAAGTTGTCAATAAAGGACTCTTTAATGGCGTGAAAGAAAAATTCTTCATAAACAACATTTTGCAAACTTAGTTTAACTGGATGATGCCTTGTTAATTTTTGTAATGGATGGTGACATTGGCATGAATAAGATTTATTACGTTAGTCAAATGGAAATACACGTGCTGAATGCACAAGTTTCACCATCGGTACCTGCACAATAAACCTAATTAAATGGTGTGTCATCAAAGATGATTTAAATGAAAAGATAATGAAGCAAATCGCATGAAAAGTGTTCAACAAAATTTATTCTGAAAGAATCAGAAAGGTTATTATAATTAGAGAAGTAGTCCTCCATGTTAATCATCTTTTTTCAACTGTCTCATTAAAATCACAAGCTTAAGAAAAGCCATGGAAACTCAATTTTTTGTTTAGGACAAAGGGCAAGATTTTGTTACCACTTTTTGCAGAAATGACTGATGAATTTTCAGGGAGAGTTACAGGTATTTTTACTGATGAATTTTGAGGGGGAGTTTCAGATATACACAGATATACACAGATACATACAGAAATATATGGCTTATGGCTCTTTGTGTCTGAACCAGATCCTAGTTGTGTTCCCTATGAAACCTCCCAAATTAATTTCTCCCCCCTCTGAAGGCTTCCAACAGAATCTGTGTTGCAGATAAAAACGTTACATGATTTGTATCGCTGATTGCAAAAGTAGCATTTTTATTGAGGTCCTTGTCAATACTTGATTCAGAGCAGTAACAAGCTGTGACAGTAAAGGCCATCAAGAATAAAAAGAGAAAACAAAGACCTGGAGATCACTTCTGAGCACAGAAAGTCCTCTGTTTTTCACATTTCACCGTGTTGTTTGCTCAGTGAAAGAGACACTTGGCAATGAAGGGACTCTCACCAGGCTCTGTACTGCAGGTGCTTAATTCCACAGGACAACCTCTTGCCTGTGAAAGATGCTAAATGGCACTGGAGTTCAGGTTCTCCAAGTGCAGAATAAAATGTGTTATGAGGCCCCAAGGCAGCTAAAAGTGCTTTCTGCAGGAAAGTTTTGGTAACCTTCCCCTAATTGAAGCTCACCATGTAACCCACTCCCTTCCGCTGAGGCAGGGGGGCAGACTGCCTGTTGCCTGTATTAAACTCAAGTGACAGACACGTGCTGAGCTACAGATTCCAGGGTCTGATGACACCCCTTCTGCTCCATGCTTGGGGTATTTCCAGTTCCTTCGTTCCATGATTGAAATAGATCACCGTACCTTTTGTCTTGGAGCTCATTTCCAGATATATCTCCTTCCTCCCCAGCCAAAATTCCACGCTGCTTCTGCCTTCCCAAGCGCTAATACATCTTTAGGCCCTTTGCCCAGTTCAAACGTGCTCCTTTGAGGGTTTTATTTCACGTTTGTCTCAACTGCATGGATGTTCCCGGGCACTGCTGCAATGCTGGTCTTCATTGCTGCTGCTCTGCAGTGGCTCGGGGCAGAGAGTGGAGCCAGACACTGCCTTGAAAGAGTTGTGTGCAAGTCGTGTAGCAAGGTGAAAGCCAAGTCCTGCAGCGAGGGAAACCTGGAGAGACACTCTAATCATGGTCAGGTTAAGGTAACAATTCATCAGCAGTCCTAACATGTGCAGCAGGGACTTGCAATTAGGATCAAGCATCGATTAATACTTCCTGAAATATCCATCAATAGTTAAAACCCCCATGATTTTTAAAGCGGGTTTCCCTCGTGTTTAAGCCTCCAGTGCTTTGCAGGGTGAAGTGAGGCAGTGCAGTGGAGATTAATGAGATCGCAGCCATGTCTGAAGCGTGACCTGGTGGCTGGCACAAGGCAGGGACTTCAGAGCAAGTCCCAGTAGGAGGGTTAGGTTTGAAAATCAGGTTTCATCTCACAAAGATTCTGAGATCTATCAGCAGAAAAGCTGGGAGAGGGAAATTGCGATGCATCCATCTGAAATTCAATCAAGAAGTTAAACTTCCTGTAACCAACATACAAGTTATAGTAAAGGTACAGCTCTAGCTCTCTGTGTGTTTGGTGAAAATCAATAAGGCATGGAAAACCCTGTGATCCTAGCAGTTTTGTGTTGAACTTTTATTGACACATCTAACTCAATACATTCATATTTAGTCAATAATTATTTCATCAGAAGTGCAATAATGTATGATTATTTCCAAGCACCACTTCAAACTGAATGCTTAATAATTTTTTTCAACTCATTCCATAATAACAAACAACAAAGCAAAAAAATTGAAAGGTTCTTTGCAATCAGAGCATTTGAAGTCATTGCAGCTTCTAGTTCTGATCTTTGCAGAAATACTGTCACTTTCAATGAGAGCCTCTTTCTCTTTGACCAGGGATGAATACTGAAAATTTTAAGACTCAGCTCTACTCAGGGCATCTTTTCCCCTTGAAAGTCTTGCAGTTTGATTTAATTTTTTTTTTTTAATAGTCTTCTCTGAGAGTTGCATCAATTCCAAGTGACGTCTTCTGCCCAGGACATGCTGGAAGGCTCCTAATGAAATCTGCCATAGGTTTTAGTTTCTTAAATATCACTTTTAACAGGCTACAGGAATAGCAGAATGTGAGACTCATGCCTGTAGAATGATCTAAAGTGTTCAAGACATCATCTTCCTGTTTCTTCTCTGTTTCACTTACTTCACTGGTAGTTGGCTCAGTATCAGATGGTGTCCCTTTATTTCTTAAGGTGCTCTAATATTCCTGTGGCTGAAATGCTCATACAAAGGTGTGCACACAGAAAACTAAGTGGCTTTGTGACAGCACCTGTAAAAAGTCAGGTCACTTTGCTACGGATTTCCTGTGTCCCTGGGGAGATGTTACAGCATCCTTTATTGCACCAGTGCAGCCTTCTGGAGTTCGTCCTCTGCACTTGGCATTCAGTCTTCTTGTATTTCAGATCTTTTCCTGAAATGAATCAGACACATGAAATACGTCGCATCTTTTGTTCTGCACTGTAAACATAGGTTTTAACTCAGTAAACATGCCTTCAAATTGGGAAGCTGTTTGGGGTACCAATTTTTGCCACGTCCTTTGGAAAATGAAATTGCGTGCAGAACTGTTGGATTTGCACACATTACACGTGCTACCTCCTCTGCAAACCCATCCCCCGGAGTAATGTGATCTGACCAAAACAAAATGACATTGTTATATTCCTCTGATATAGCTTTTAGATTTACGGTCAGAAACTAGTATTTTCACTGAAGAAATATTGTCCTATGAAAGAAATATGCCCCTGAAGAGCTGGACAACGTGTTAACATAAACTTTGCTGAACAGTCTAACCCAGCGAGATGAATCTGTTGAGGAACAGACCTTTGTGGTCTGTGGTTAAAGGCAAGAGTAGCTGAGTGTGAGAAGGGACATGAAGATCTCTGTAAGCAAAGCGACGTGATTCCATTTGCCCGAGCTGGGTGACTCCCAAGCCGAGGCAATCTTTCTCCTGGTTGCCTTTTACAAACAAAACATGGGCATCTCCAAGGGCAGTTTGTCCTTGGTCGGGCTGTCTGAGAGCTGGCACGTCCTGCCACCCACATGCCCCAACCCCCAGCCTGGGAGCCCCAGCTCAGGGCCCGGCTTGGGAGGGATGATGCCATCTGCCAAAGGACACAGTCCAGCTTTCCTCCATCTCCTCTCCACATGCTGAGCAAGACTGACAGTCCTGGTAGACTGGAAGTGGAAAGGTCACACCAGAACATGGTGTGCTGCAGGAGATGGAGGCTCAGCCCGCAGAAAAATCTGCCGGCTCCACGCAGAAATGGACTGAGTGTTTCCTGTACTGCTCTGTTAATCCTTTCCAGGGCTGTTAATGCTGCAAAGTGTCACTCTGCTCTGTTTCATCTGTGCTTAGAGGAGCAGGTTGGAACTTCGTTAGAGCACGTCCCAGCTGGTCCTTAATGTACGGCAGATAAGGAGGAAATAATGCATCCATGCAAAAAAATCACTTAATGCCAGGATTCTGTCTGAGAGCGTCTGGGAGACTCCGAAAGCTTTATTGCAGGGGGGTGAGGTGCTTTACATGAAATAGATAGCAAATTACCTTGTCAGTCTCCCTTCCCTTGCTTTTCCCTTTCCCTCCAGCCCCCCAGGACCACCTCACACTCATTTTCAGAGGCAAATGGGAGTCAGTGTGTCCTTTTCCACGGCACTGCCACCACCAGCACCTACCAACACGCCACCCCTGCTCCCTCCCCAGGCATAACTCTCCTCCAGGGCTTTTCCAGGGCCATGGCTGTGCGCTGGCACACGGAGCAGAGCGGCGTCACCGCCCTGCGTACAGACAGAGCCATCTCCTCCCCCTAAAGGAGGTCATCTAGTCGCCAAGATGTGTTTAAAGAGCCCCAAATGCCTGTTCTTGTCTCCCTCCTCATCCCATAGCAGGCTCCCAAGGGTGTAAAGCATCACCATGGCTGGTCCCTTGGATTTACTTGTGGTCTGCATCTAACAGTGGTCCACTTCTGTGCTGGTTTAGAGTTAAACCAGCGGGAGAAATGAATCCCACTCAGAATGGGGTTGCAAGTCAGAATAACAATTTAATCAAAGATCACAAAATGCACTGATACAGAAGGAACAAATTCGTTTGTGCCTCAAAAACAGATGTACAGCCCAGCACAGAGGGGCACAAGCAGAACGGAGCTCACCAACCCTTGCGCTGAACACTACATGGCCCCCCTGAGTTCAAAGTAAGAAGAAAGGAAGAAACCTGCTGGTGAAAATGATGGGTACAGTCCAGGGGCAGTCTCAGTCTGCTTGAGGCTCTGCTCCTCCTTTGGATCTGAAGAGAGATCCCAGTCCCAAAACCCCAAGCTTATCTCTGCTTGGGCTCAGATGGGAACGCCCAGTCCCTCCCCCAGGGTGGGGAGTTTCACAATGGGGTGATTTACTCTGTGAGGTGAACAACGGCGTATTTTTGGCATCCCTGATGGCCCATGAGCAGACACGACCCCTCAGGTGGGTGTGGAGGTGGGAAAACTTCCTTATCTCACAGAAGTTCCGAAACACTCAGCTTGTACCCTGAGGGGTGGGGTGTGCCCTGAACAGCTGCTGCCAATGGGCCATGGGGAGCAGTTTGTGAGGAAAAATGACATAGAGGGTTTAGAATAAACACCCACCCAATGACAAACTGATCCTGGCTACTATAACCGGACAACTTCTTGCATTGAACTCACAGAAAAAGACTAATCTTACAATTTTTCTTTGCTTTTCATTATAATCACTTTTTTTTTTTTTTTTTTGCCTCACTATATAGGAGGTTTGTTGGGGGTTATTTATTGTCAGAGGTGCAGTTACCAGTTACTCGGGATGAAACAGAGAGCAGCACTGGGCCTCCCACAGTGAACTGTTCAGCTGTCTGAGCTGGCAGGATAAAACAAACCCATGCCTTGAGCTCTGGGGTGCAGTTGGGAATGCTTTACGGAATGGGATTCCCCCAGATTCTTGAGAGCATTAAGAGTGGTGCCAGGCCAGGCTCGGCTCCTCTCCTCTCACGGCTGTCCCACTGGTGCCATCTTGTGGCCATTCTGCCGCCATCTTGTGGCTGCCCTGCCACCATCTTGTGGCCGTCCTGCTGCCATCTTGTGGCTGTCCTGCCGCCATCTTGTGGCCGTCCTGCTGCCATCTCGTGGCTGTCCTGCCACCATCTTGTGGCCACCCTACCGCCATTTTGTGGCTGCCCTGCTGCCATCTCTTGGCAGCCCTGTTGCCATTTTGTGGCCGCCCCGCCACCATTTTGTGACCATCCTGCAGCCATCTTGTGGCAGCCCCACCGCCATTTTGTGACCTCCTCACTGCCATTTTATGGCTGCTCCTCTGCCATTTTGTGGCCTCCCTTCCACCATCTTGTGGCCGCCCCCACACGACGGCGGGACGGTCACCTGAGGGTAGTGTGGCACCATCGCTGCGCTGAGTGAACGGAGGTGATGGGCATCTCAGCTCGGGCAGTGATTTAAAGGTTTTCCTGACTTTGCAGAGCAGGCAGAAATTTCTGGCAGGTAAGTTCTGGTTGGTGAAAGTGTGCTGAGAGAGGCGACGAGTCTTAATGCCCACACCGGAGCTGTGAAGGGAGAGTGTGGTGCAACAAGGTACCTTTGGGCCATTGGTGGTTTGAAAAGGCACAGCTGGTGACTGCTTTTCCTGAAAATACCCTGTGCAAGCATTGGTAGGTGGCAGAGACAAGATTTTATAAAACAAGTATGTAATCATTACATATATAATTTATATAATAAGCAGTGCTCCTCAGGAACGATGGATTGGGAAAGGGACTTGAAGGTCATGAGGACCCTAAGAGGGAGAAACAGGTGTTAGGGATTACATGATCAAGGGAAGGCAATAAAACACAGCTGATCTTGTTAGCATTTTGGTTTTTAGGCGAAGATGGAGTTGCTTTTCTTTCTTTCAATGGGCAGTGGAAGAACCAGACTGACCAGGAGGAGCTGGTGAAGGTGGTGGTGCAGTGGGTTGGTCTTGAGAGCTTTCTTCTGGAAAACCATGAAGGTTAGTGGTAGTGCTGGGCGTTTTACTGAGGGGATTGGTGCTCTGTCCCACTGTGGTTGAGCAATTAAAATGGGTGGCTAATTGTGTAATTTTGAAAGGAAGATGTTCAAGTTAAGAAAAAGTGGGAAATTGATTGAAGCTTGTGCCTGAAGTATAAGAATATAGAAGATGTCCAGGGGAAAATATTTTCTTTATCTGCAAGAGGTGAAGTGTGTGAAATTCAACCAGATTTGTATCCTGTGAGAGATAGTTTTTGTTTAGCTTTCCTTTGAAGTGTGGGGTGTTGGTTTTTGTATGTGTTTGTTTTTTGGGTGATTATAAAGCAAGAATAGCCTTTAACATTCAGTTGAGAGTTGAAACCAGGAATTGTGTTTTCCTTCTAGCAGAGCAACAATAAAGAGTTTTGTTGTGACTTGCTGTGTATTTATTTCTTTAGTTTTAACAGAGAATGCAGCCAAAGTTCCAAAGCTGCCTCACCACTGGCCCATAGATGTGCAAGAATACTACCCTGCGTGGCCCAAATATTTAATGTAGCATAGCAGAAATATTTACTGCAAGCTAACTGGTCTTGTAGTTTTCAAATAAACTATTGGAAGAATGTAAGTGTGAAAACTATTTTGAAGAAGAGCAAATAACATGAATTTTTAATGGGATTTTCTTCTTGTGTGTATGATAATCTCTGTCAAGATATGAACTAGCAGTGGCTTTTTTGGGCAACCCATGAGGCACACCATGTGCAGCTACAGTTTTTTAATTGTTTTATAACATTTTAACTGTTTAAATCAAAGCTTGTTATAAGTATTCAAGAATACTTGAAAATAATTATGGGAGTGTGCATGGAACCTAAAAACAACAGGGAGAAAACAGTAAATTCATTAACACAAGAATACAGGCAGTTAATATGTGCTGTAGAATGAGGTAAAACTTGAACACCATCTTGTCTAGTGCAAAAATAAATGAATTGCTTTTTTTAATGTTCAGTTGAATATTGTTTTTGGCTTGAATGAAATTTGACAGGTTTGTACAAAAGGAAAGTAATAAAATAAAAGAAGTTTGAATAAGCTTAATACATTGGAATGGTAAGGGTTCAGTTACTCTTTATTGCAGCATCCCACAGTCTGTGTCACTTGGGATGTACTTCTCTAAAGAAAAATGTTAAGTGGTAAGTAATTGTCTGTGTCATTGCCTGTAAGTAGGAGGGTAAATATTTTGATTGAAGGAAAGCTTGTTAACCTCCGACCCTGACACTGTGCAATGGAAATTGGGTTTTTTTGCTTTCAAGACAAGACACATTTCTCAGAAGTTAAAAAAAAAATAAATTTGTTGCATCAGAGATGATAAAATTTTTAATTGAATTACTTGATATTTGTTTTGTTTATGTATTTTGCACAGTATTATTTTACTTCATAAAACTCATTTCTTCAGTGGTTATTGCTGCGTTTGATAAGTGTCAGGTGAGGAGGGTAGTAAGCATAGTGTGAGTGTACCGATCTCTTAGTACCAAATGATTGGTTGTTTCATATTGATGTATTTACACAAATGGAGGGGTTCTTCATGGATGTGGTTTTTTTAAGCCAAGGTTGATGTTCACTAGATGCTTATCAAGCACAACTGATCCCAAATTTCCCTGTCAGGGAGCAAGCTGCTTTTCTGTAGGGCATCTTAGATGTCTAGTGTAAAGAACTTTCTTCTGCTGAAACAAAAACTCACATGGGTATGGGCTGTGCTTTTAGTTGTATGGGTTGTGTGTGACTTTTATGGTGGTTTTTAATCAGTTGCTCACAATTGAATATTGCTGGTTTTGTATTTTGTGACATGTAATCATTGTCTGCTGGACACTACACTCTTAAATGTTGGTGCCAGAGCTCCTTCCTTGGTGGGATGGAGAGTACCATGTGCTTGAGAATTAAGTCTTTCAGCAATTCATGTTTCCTTGCATTTAAATATCATGGAGAAAAAAACTGCTATCGTACTTTTTCTCTCCTCAACTTGGGAAAGACTGAGTTTATTGGAACTTTAAGCAGATGAGGATAAATGCCTGTTTGTTTCACAGTGTTCTTGTGTTTGCTGCTGGACTTCTTTGGGTCTACATTGCCAGTGCCTCTGACAGGCTGGTATTAGTTAAAATGGGCAACATGAGTCTTTAATGTCTCTTCCATATTTATTGAATTATTGGTCAAGCAGCATGACTTACAGGAAAGCTTAAAATCCATTTTGTTACACAAGTATTCATTTGAAAGCTTTTTTTTTTTTTTAAGAAAACTGATGTGTCAGTTCTGTCGAAGCAGTTGGCTGTCACAGAGAAAGTGGGCAGAAAGGACTTTTACTTAGACTAAGTATAAAATCTGGGTGTTACTTTTTCTATTGGTCCATTTTAGTGAGTTGTGCCCTGTGATTATGGTTTTTACTGACAGCAGCCTTGATGCCTGTTGTGATTTCAGTGAGAAGTCACAGGTTTGCAATGGTTGCCTCTCAACACACATTTCCTGAGCCCCACTTGGGCTGCAGAGTTTGTCTCACTCAGTGGACAGTAACACAAGAATGTCGTGTAATGGAAGAAACAAAGCATTTAAGGATGATAGTAGATGAAATTGGTAAATTCATTTCTAAATGGTCACTAACAAAACTGCATCTGGGAATTCAATCCATCTCAAATGTTCAGTATCTCCTAGGAGTAGCAACAGAAGTCAGAATCTGTCCTTATTGTGGTTAATGTTTCAAATAGTGGCAGTCACTGTTGATTTTGTTTATGATAATTTGTAATAGTGTTCTGTCATCTTCTGAAAAATACAATGGACATGTTGGGGTTTTTTGTTAAGTTTTTTTCCAGTGAAGGAGATGAGAAACAGTTTGGAGAGGCATAAAAACAGCAGAGGAGAGCAGTTGCCTTTTATCAGTCATGCTTGCAAGTTGTTTTCTTTTCCAGTTTATTTTCCTATGTTTCTACAGCATTTGAGATAAAGTTAGTGTCTGAATTTTTTTCATACAAAATTACTAGTTTCTAAATATTATCTAAATTGGAAATTGTAGCTTTTAAATTTTAACAGAGGAATTATGAGTAATATGCATTTTCTTGTTATACTACTGGAGTTTATCATAAAATAAACAGAATCCAAAAGAACAGGTGATTCTTGATAGAGCCAGAGGTTGACAACTTTAAAAGAGATTGATTTGATGCTGCAAAATACATGAAGTTCAGTGTAGGTCTTGTGGTTAATACTGGTCAAACAAAAGCAGAGCTGTTCCAGATTCCTGAGTGGAGATGGATCTGTGTGTGCAACTGTTGTCTCTTACCAGCCTGTTTCCTTTTTTTAACACTGTAGGACTTTGACTGTTGCTGAAGTTTGGAAGGCTGGGCCAAATCTGTCAGTCAAGAGCCTTTTTTTCTGCTTGCTAAGATATGGCATTTTTACTCTAATATTTTAAACATTATAAGTAGCTTTATACTTGAATCATAAACTGGTGTTGTGACTGAGTCTGGAAGAAACACCAGCTTCAATCTGGCAGCCACATAGTATATTATATTCTGGCAGGTTTCCTAAGCAGTGAGCTGTGCATCCTGTCCTTCCTTGTCTAATTAGTGGCATCCCTGCTGCAGTCAGTGGCCACTCAAGTGTCTAATTCAGTTCACTGTTGATCTGTCTGGCACTGCACTGTGTCATCTGACTGTCAGAACTTGAGAATTGTCACCTAGAGTAATTGTTTGGGATGCTGCCCCATGTATTTCTTCCTAAAGTCTGGTGGCTTCCCCTCTGCTGAGTTGTGAGGCTACTAATGATATTCCCATCAACTGCTCAGAAAATAAGAAATGTACCCCTGTGACATGTCAGTACTGACAGCAGGGCATTGAGTAGGAATACACTTTGCTGGTGTTTGCGTTCTGTGGTGGATATTGCAGCAAAAGGGAGGCTGCAAGTGTAACACCAGCAGGCTGTCCCACGACGGGCTCTAGGGCCAGCTGCTCTCTACAGTGCTGAGCTTGCTGCAGGATTAAATGTCACACCTCCTCCTTTTACCAGCTGAGACCCAAACAGTATTTTGGTATCTGCTTGGTACTCACTGCCTGAAACACTGTTGTTGCTGAAATACTTTGTCTCTAAATCATTCTTCCTCCTTCTTCCAACATCTGGTGGTTTTTATTACCAGTACACACAAAATGAGCTCATAACAAATGTTCCTACAGGAAGGTAGGGGAATAGAATGCCAGAAACAGCCAATTCCCCAGGGGTCATGGTGTAGAAACAGAGGAAAAGTTGGTCATCAGCTCCTCAAGCATGCCCTGAAAGGTGCTGCTGCTGTTGATCGATGGGTCTGAGGTAATGATGCATTTGGTATCACTTTTATGGTCTCAGGTCTTCTTTGGTGCATTTTGAGGATCTTGGTGACTTTTTTTTTAACCTGAACTGAAAACATTTGGATTTTGTCTGCAACGCTGAAGGGATTAAAGTTTGCTTAGAAAAGGGGGGTTTAAGTTATTTTAATTTTTACACCTCTATTTTAGAGAAATAGCTGAATGAAAGGGATGGAAATGTGGGCAGGATTGTCTTATAAAGAATCGTGGTATCTCAGGTGCTATTTGTGGGGTTTTTCTATAAAATAGAGAAAATTTGTGTGACCAGGCACAAAGCTGAGGGCGAGGCAGTAGAGTCTCAGCTGATAATAATTGAACTTTTCTTTCTGAGCCTCTCAAGGTCTTATGGGAGTTCAAAGGTCAGACTTGCCCCTCACCCTCTGTTGTAGAAATAGTAGCTTTCAATGTATTGGAATTTTTCCCTGTCCCCGCAACCAGTATTTATTCTGTTCTAGATATACACTGAAAAGGAAATGTTCTTGCTTCTGATAGTATCAAGGGCTGGACTGGATGATCTCAGAGGTCTCTTCCAATCCAGTTGAATCTATGATTCCACAAAACAGGGGGTGGTATGTGTTTATATATATGATTTTTACCATAGTGAGGAATGGAGAGGGATAGGAAAAACGTAGTAGCCTGGTACTTGCACAAGTCTTAGAGTAATGTAAGCTCTGTGGTGTTTGAGTCTTATTTCTGCATCCTGAGTGTCATGAACAGTTTAACCTGTTTTCATAAAGGATGAGGTTATCTAATTCTTTGATAGTATGAGCTGTGTTAAGTTTCTGTTTTCTTTGGAAATGTAGTTTACTTGATATATTTCTTGTAAGAAATCAAAGCCTCAAATTTTAGGTATTTAGGAGCTGAATCTAATGTGAGAAGAGCATAAAACAGTATGAGATAGAGGCTATTGAATGTATTGATGTGTTCTCAGTGCACCGCAATTATAAGAACATCTGTTTTGAGTAGTGATGTGCTGATCAACTGTGAAAACTCTGTGTTCAGTAGCTTTTGACACTTCTCATTTCTCCTGTGTGGAGGAGTGATGGAGTGACTGAAAATAGAGCTGTGGTTTAAAGTACAGATGGACTGGGATTCAAAACCTTGGGGGATTGGGATGCTGCCTACAGTTAAGCATATCTCTATGGGTTTAAATGTAGTGACTTTTACTTGTGGGTCTGTGTTTTATATTAAAACAAGGGTTCAGCAGTAAATCACTGTGACCAAGACACATTAAACCAAATAATTTCAACAATTCCTAATTCCTTAGTAAATGTGATTGTAATGGTTGATTACAGTTTGTTTTATTTAGTGATACGTGACTGGTAGTTGAAAAGAAATGCACATAAATAGCAAAAAAGCCCCTTTGATTAAAGTGAACATGGAATGAAATTGAAGAAAATAATAAACATCAAACACAGCTTTAAAGTAAACATTTTTCATGTTAGTTGTTAATTGTCTGTTATAAAAATGTTTCTGGGTTAAATACAGTAAGTTTTTTGCTTGGTTTCAGAGAGAAATGACCAGATTCCTGTGGTACAGAAAAGTTACAACTTGAGTCTGTTATAATTTTTTTACTTGAAACTCAGTGAAATAGTAATGGTATCTCAAAGAGAATCTTAGTTAAAAGATGAACTACACAGATATTTTTCAGAGCTCCTTCGAGAGATTTTTGCCTTCTCAATGAACAGCACTGTGTTTTGAGTGTGGGCCAAGTGTGCCTGATCAGGTCTCCCTAAGTTCAGATTAAATGAATGCAGAACAGTTGCAATGGAGAAAATGCAGCAAATGAAATGGCATCCTTTTCAGTGCTTCTATTATGACATCAAAGGATCAGGCCACAATAATGTTATGTGAGTTCATTCTGGCACAGCAAGTGTCTGGTTTTGGGTGGCATGGTCTGAAATGCTGTGCCTTCCAATCCCATTGGAATTGAACAGAGGAAGTCACTGTATTTGTATGGAAGCTATTTTCTCCTTGTGCTGGCTGCCTTTCAACTGGATCAATTGTCCAGGAAAGAAAGATGTCACTGATTCATGTCCTGGCTATGCGTAAGAAGGGTGGTAATTGTCTTCATCTCCACAAGCATGAAACCGATTAGCCCAGAGCATTTTCTATATCATAAGTGGGCTTGAAGACTTTCAGTGCTTTTTTTGGTCAAAATCTACAGCTCACATAGCTTATTTCATGTTTCAGCAGTGTTTTCTTGAAGCAACTGTAGGTTGTTTCTTTTCAGCCTGTTCACAATTTTATTCATAGGACACCATTTATTGATTACTTCCATTAGGCATGAGATGAATACTGTTTTCTGAGCCTATTGTGGTTTCACATTTCTGAATATTTCTTTTTTCTATTCCACTTTGCCATCAGCACAAAAGTCTTGATGTCATGTCTCGTATGGGTATTTTCAGAGACTCCCAGATGGCCTGCTGACATTGCTACGTCCTCTGTCAGTACTGACTGAACCAAAATCCCCATCAGGTATCTCTTGGAATTCTGGCGGTCCGTGTTCCTGGCTCTTAGCTTTTTGATACAACACAATCCAAAAATGTTTGAGAAGATCCTGATGCAGCTGATGTGTATCAAAGCCCCTCTGGGCTCTAAAGCTCCTTTTAGAAAGTATGGTAATCTGGTTAAAAAGGATTTGTGCAAGTTTGCAAAAAACCCCCTTGCATTTCTTTTGTCATGCTATTTAGTAAGATAAGGCCTGATGTTGTTAATTTTCATATTAACTTCAAGATGGGCATCACTTGCTTGTCTAATCCCAGATTCATTAGTGAGAAATATGTTAAATATAATCAACTGGTCATCCTTCCTTGTTTTTAGTCATGTTCACATGAAAATCTGCTATTTGCTGCCAGTTGTTTTGGATTGCTTTCTAAAATATAGGAGCCAGCTGTACAAACACTTGTGAGGTTTCCTGTTGTGTTCTGTGACTTCGCTGTGTATTGATTCTTGATCTATGTCTGAGTTGCCAAGCAATAACTGATCTTGAACTGTGACATGAGTGTTGCCCTTCACAGTGCATTTTAGTAAGAATTTAGTTAGATTGCATATCAAATATATTTCACCAAATATAAAATACTTTTTACTAGAAAGAAAAAGACTGAGAATAATACTTTAAACAGGGCAAGTTGTCATGTAGGGATTGAAAAGGATCAGCGGTATTTTGTTGGGTAATGACCAGTGCTGGGACAGGAGTGCAGGAGAAAAAAAGTCTGTGTCCTGCAGTGATATTCCTGGAGTTTCAAATTTAAGTCCTGAAAGTGAATAGTGAGACATGACTAAGCACTGTGTTCAAGTAGTGACTTCTGGATGCTTTGCTCCATGGAACAAAATGTAAGGAGAAATGATATTGTGAAAGTGAATCCTGGCTAATCCAAACCAGAGACTGACTGCGTTTCGTTAGTAATGAGGATCAGTTGGAACAGCACAGTTGTGAGAGTCACAGAACTAGTGGTTGCAGTTTGACTCACTCGGGATCTTGCTGTGTGAAAGCTAGAGTGGTTATCCACAGTACAAGAAGCCTTAGGATACCATTGCTTCTATAGTGTGTGAGGGAGCTTAATCAATTGTGTTTCCCAGCTTATTTAATTATAAAAGGATGCCAGGGTTCTTAAATTTCTTGTCACTATCCAGCAGCTCAAGAGCAACTGGGGGGGCTTGTGGGCTGAAGTTGTACAGCAGTAATAGAACCTTGTTCCCTTTATTGTTCTCCAGCATTTGCCTATCTGAAAGCAGTCATAGGGGCTGCCAGGAGGACAGAAACCAAGGTGTTCTATTCCTCCTGTTGCATAATGAAGATATATGCAACTATGTGGGAATTAAGATGGAGGAAGAAAAATAATAAACTGTGCAGAAATAAAAATCCCTATGTTATTGGGAAAATGTGGGGTCATATTGTGGATCACAACTAATATGTGGTAATAATGGCCATGGTATGCTTAACACTTTGGAACCTATTGTATTTCCCATTTGGATTAAATTAAATACATACATCATTCTAACCAACCTCTCCCAGCAGATTGTGAACTTTGGAAGTGGGGAAGGGAATTAATGGGAATGTATTTCATATTGGTGTCCCTCTGTCTAGTGATTCAATTATTTTGCAATAAAGAATTTACAATTTTTACACAGTGAATGTTGGTCAGCTTGTGAGCAGACATTGGTGAAGGTGGAGTGAAAAATGACCTTCAAATACAATAAACTCAACAGCTATTATTTATCTTATTGTCTAAGAGATGAGCCTAATAAGCCATTTCAAAATAAGAGGGAAAGAGGACTAGGACACAGCTGAATTGCAGTGCCAAAGTACTACAATCCTGGGCTGATCTCAGATACTAGAGGAATCTGAGATACTGAATCATGGTGGTTTATCACTGGATTTGTGATCAAGGGAAACAGTGGTGAAAGACAGCTGTCTGTGAATGAATAATCTGAATACAGAAAGGCAGTAGTGGAAAACCAATCCCCTCTTGATTTTTTTGAGTGTGAAATCAACTTCTGTAAAATTATGTACTTGAACAGCTTAGGAAATGGGCTCAGAGATGGGTCTTGTTTAAGTAATTGCAAGTTAAACCAGTTAGGACATAGAAGGAAGATCTCTCTGCTAAGGTATACGTTTCTGAGTAGACACCAGCTAAGTAAGAAGCATTCCCATGTGATCACCTTTGGTCTTTTTAGAGTCACTTGTGAGTCGTTAAAGGTAAAAGGGAGTTTGTGGTGTGTTTTGGGTTTTTTGGTGTTTGTGGTTTTTTTTTTTTTCCCTTTGGTGGGGGCGTGTTTTGGAGGCTTTTTTGTTTTTCAAGGAAGGATTCACTTTTTCTTTTAGAAACCTGTATTTGGTATTTTCGGAATAACTCTAAGTGGGCTTGAGTTTACTTGCACAGAATGTTTTGGGGAAGATGGTGTGGGACAGGTGACGTTTTTGTTTATTACATGCTAAAATATCTTCTACTGAAGTTTCATAAATTGTAAAGTACTGATATGGGCTTCATGTCTGCCAAGTCCACATAAAGCAGAGAGCCAAAATACTATACTGTTTAAAACCATGTTGAAATTTATCTTTATATACTTAAATGCTTGTCTTACCCGGGCTCATGCTTGTGATGTCTGAGCTTTGCGTGCACAACTAACTTCTGAAATGCCTAGTGATTCTGGTGGACTGTGGGTGTAAGGGTTGCTGCTCGCTGAAGGAATGTTCATCTGCCCTATTTAGATGGGACAAGTGGGGGAAACTACCTTGGCTCTATTTAGGGAACACAGTTATACAGTGAGTATTATTGTTTCAATTGTATAAAGAAATTTTCTGTTGTCCTTGGGTGCAGATGATGTTAATCAAGCACTGCTAATGATAACAACTGGGTACTAAATGTAGGCAGGTATTGCAAGAGCAGCAGCTTGACAATGGTTTGGTTTTCCTTCCCAGTTTCAGATGGTGGCTTTTAGTAAGAATTAAAAACAGTCCAAAATGAATGCTGCCTTGCTGTCTCTGAGGGAAGGTAGTTTAGCAATAGCCATTTTGTTTCTAGCTTATGCTGTGATTCAGTAGCATGGTCGGTCAGGACCATACTGCAGAGCTAATTCAGGCTACGAAAGTTGGACTGCAACCCCTCCTGTCACCTGGGGAGAGCAGGAAACAGTTTCTGCTGATGTTGAGTCTCCCATCCAGTAAGGAACAGGTAAGTCCCACTTAGGGGCCGCTGTTAATTCTCAGTCATTCCCTGGACCTGGCGGAATTCAGGCCCAAGACCTGTTGAAGAAGCAAGTATGTAGCAAGCACATGTTCAGTATTGATTGAATAGTTACAGGCAGGGTGAGAAGCAGTAAGTATGTAACAACGAAGGCACTAGAGGATCTATTTCGGAAAATCCTTCCATGTCTGCATATTTTCCTTAGACCTCTAGTGGTTTGCGTTTCAGACTTATCCTCTTGCCAGATGTTTTACAGTTTAATGCAGTTATGAACAGGCAGCAAAAATGGTATCCTTACTAAAAAACAAAGCAGCAAATGCTCTAGACAGTTTTGGTACTAACAAATAGTTGAAACTTGTAAGAGTTTACACAAGTTTTCACGAGCATAGCAAATATTAACTTGTGGAGGTATTTTTTTCCTCTCTTGGAAACCATATCAGACAGTAAAATGTGAAATCTTAGGCCTAGAATAGGTACAGTAATGGCAAAGATGGGGTTTAAGATGTTCCAGTATATGGAGCTGCACTGCTCTAGGTCAGTTTGTGTATCTCAGTTCTGCTCTTGTCTTTCACTACTGGACCAGGCAGTTCTGTTCTGTATGTGTTTGATTAGGTATTGCCACTGAGCTTTTTACTTTAGAGACCCAGTGTGTCTCATCATCCACCTTTCTCTTACATATGACTTCATGATGCAGCAATGTGTAAAAGCTTCCATAGTGCCAGTCCATTAATAAAATGCAGAATTACTTTTCTCCTCTCTAATTAATGTTTTTCAATTGTCAAGAACCAGAAGAAATGTTGTTAATCTTAATTTGGCCCGTGTCTGCCTTTTATTGAAAGTTTCATGATGTTGAGCTAAGGCTTGCTTTACATCAGGGTATTGGTATTGACTTAAATGGAGTTTCTACAAGTGTTGGGTGTGGGGTTTAAGTTAACCCTACCTGGTGAACAGGTAATCAGATATAATCTTCCAGAGCTGCTCTGAGAAAATAGGCCTGCGTTTTCTGACTTTGAAGTGGGAAACAGAAGAGGCTGCTGTGATGAGCATTAAGGACTTTAATTTATCACTCCCTTCTGCAACCTGTGACTTCCTGTGCTTATATTATTTTTATAGATAATGCTTGAAATGGGTTTGCTCCCATTTGGAGTTGGTTGCACGTGCAAGCAAAGCAATACTCTAGTTACTTGTAAATTATTCCTCTGTTGGGAGGGCTGAGGGGAAAAAGGAAGTGAGATTCAGTTGTCTGTGTGATTGATAAGCTTCTTAACTGGTAGAAGTTGCTGTTGTCTCTGTGCCAACAGGTGAATCTTGCAAAGGAGGTGTATTTATTTTGCAAGATGGTGCTGGAGAGTACTGGAAGAACTTTAAACTTTCTAAGGATATTTTATTAAAGTTGATTATGGCTGACACTCTTACTTGGAGCAGTCTTCATAAACTACTAGTTGCTATGATCTGTTCTTCTTTCCTGCTATAGCTTATAGCTCATTTCTTGGTGACAGGCCTGTGTTGTAATACATGCCCTGTATTTGATTAAAGATACATACTGCTGAGGTTCTTTACTGTTGAAGCTTTCTCATTCAGCTATCTCAGTGCACTATGAGAGGGAATGAGGACTGGAATGTTGTTGGATTTTACTCTAGAAATTTGGTGGGTTGCAGACCCTGCCCTGTTCAGGGATTAAGTTGTTTTTAAGGCATGAGGGTGATAACTCAGTAGCTTGATTCATTTACTGAAATGACGCCTGCATTTACATTGAGGAATGTAGACTTGCATTGTAAGTAATGCATGTAGGAATGTAGTGTAAGGATTTTTTCTTCTCTAAGTGCTGTGTTTAATTTTAAGAGGTAATAACGAGTCCAAATGTGGACAAAAAAAAAGATTTTCAACACATCAGAGAAGTTGAACTCTTCTCAATAGTTTTTTTGGAGCCAAGCAGTCCTATCAATTGAGCCAATTTCTTCTTTCTGCTTCAGAGGAAAACCACTAGATTTCTTAAGGCCACCAGTGGGGTTGCCTGGAAAAAGTCACCTCTCTGTGAGAAATGTGTGGTGTTTGTGTGAGCCCTTTTAGCTGGGTCATGTCAAAGGCTGAAGCATTGCATTTAGCACAGTGTATCAGTGCCTGCATCCTAATTTACTGCTGCCCCTGTGGACAATTTGGGAGAATGGTCATGATGTCAGTAGGGTTTGAACATCTCAAAACACGGGAAGTCTTCTGCTATGGGGGTTGTTACACTTATGTTAATTGTGGTACTGAATTGTTTCCCTGTGCGTATGCAAAATGAAGTTTGTTATCTCAGTGAAAAGAGTAAGAAAAAATAGTTTTACAAGCTCTGAAAATGCTGTTTTTGAGATCAGTGATGATGGTAATAGCAAGGAAAAAAGTGCAGTAAATAGTAAATTCCTAACATAAAACTGATGAAAGAAGGGAAGAGGCTGAGCTGGCAAGTTTTAATTCTATTTGAAACTAATTTTTTCTCATTCCTGAATTTACTTCTTTCATTAAACTGTTTTTCTCTTTAGGTAGTGGGTGCTTGCAAAGTTTCCTATTGTGATTTTTATCATTACTTTCTACCTAAGTTAGGTTTGAATTAACAATAATATCTGTTCTGCAGTTTCTATGTATCGTAAATCTACAGTGTAGACACACTGTCTCCACCTATGATGTTTTTGGCCTGCCTGCCCATGTGTGATTCCAAGTTGCAGGACATGGTTTGAGATCACTTCTTGCTTATTTAGTTTGGGTCATTGTGTTAGGAAATAGGAACAGAAAGTGAGGGAATATGACTCTGTATTGAAGATACTGGTTTGGAATTTGCCAAATTCAATTTTTATTGTACGGTACTGTTGTTTTCTGATGTAATTGTAGCAGGGCACCTGGTTGTTTTTTCCTCAATTTGTCAAAGAGAAAGGTGTGGATGTGGTATTTATTTTATGACCCAGTGGAAGAAATGGGAAACCCTTGTGGAAAAGTGGTTTCAGTAAGCAAAGCTGAAATTTTATGTACTAAATTCTGTAGGAAATCTTCAGGCATCTCTTCTGAGTTACCAAATCATTCTTAAAGAGAAGAATAATTTTAAGTAATTGGTGTCTTTCAGCCAAAGGGAAAAATGAAATTAAAACCTTCCCAACCCTATATTTGTATTGCCTCCCTGAAAGTGGCCTATCCAGTCTGAAAGGGAAGGTGTTGCAGCAAGGCAGGTAGGTCTCAATCATCACTCCCCTGACAACTGATCCAGACTGTTCCCAGAGTTCAACTCAGGTGTCAAGGCTGGCTGAAGCTGCACCAGGTGCTTTCTGCAGCAATATAACAACCAAGAGGGTTGACAGCTTCTGTCATGTCAGTGACGCGTATTGATTAATGTCCTTGGTAGAAAGAAATTTGTGAGGAGGGTGGTGAAGGGACATTGAAGTCATTCTTCTTGTCAGCAGTAAAGTCTGCATGGTCTTGTGTGCCCTTCCCAGGGCTTTGCAGCCTGATTCTTATAATCAAACCAGTTGTCTTTCATGTCACTGCTTTAGTACATAAAAATTTAGTTTGCTTGTTATGTGAGAAATAGCGGATTAGTATGAACTAAATTTCTCTGCTGTTATAAATCCAAGGGACAACAATAAAATAGAAAACAAAGCAATATTGTGGGACTCCAATTCAGCAGAGTGTTAACAGCAATTAGTGTTGATCTTCTTGATGGAAATAGGTATCTGTGGCTTCTGGTTTGTCTCATTCAAATTAAAAGAGAAATTTGGGGAGGATGGGTGGGGTGGTCAAGTTTTTTCTTGTTGTGGGGTTTGATTTTTTCTTTTTTTTTTGTGAGAACTACAGGGTATGTTTTTTGTCAAAATGGAGTTATTTAAGATACTATTTGTGAACTGGTGGGGTTTTGTGATTGTATAGCTGGTTGAGGCAAATAGGTTACTTCATATCAACTTTGTGCTTATTTACAGAAATTAACAGGGGCAGATAGCAGTTATATTTCTGTAAGAGTATCAATGATCTCAGAGCAAACAAAACATTTAAATTATGTTTATTTTGCTTTTTCTGTTTAGCAGATGCTAGTTAATTAATTTGCCATTTATTAGAAAAAGAATACCAGGGAGAGGATGCTGTTTGCAAGTCCCAGACTGCAGAGTTTATGAAAACTAATTTGAATTGATGGCATTTCAGTAAATGCCACCAGGGGATTGCAATGAACAGCCCAGCAATTACCACAGAGTATACTCTGTGTATTACAGTAACAAGACTTCAAAGTTGTTTTCAGCCAGTGAATACACTGGTGAGTGAGATCATATCATTCTCTTAAAATTGTTTTGTTCCATAATAGTGGGCATGAAATAGGTTGGAGATGGTGTGAGTTATGGGACAGCAGTGTATATAGTGTAATAGAGGCAGCATAAGACATCAGAGGCCTGACTTCAAGACAGGACACATTATGACCTGATGTATAGTTCTAAATATATGTATTATGTATTCATTTATGTATTTTATATGAAGATACTTTTAAAGTATGATTTGAGTCTCACGATCTTTTTCGTTGTACAAGTCTGCCCAAATTCTGCTCTGTCTCTGTAGTGGAAGTGGCCCTTAAAGGAGCTTGAAGTACATTGCAGATGATGAGCAAAGGTTGTTGTCTTTCTCTTAAACAGTTGATCCTTCAAGTATGGGACTTAGGTTTGTATTACTTGATAAAGCTGGCCTCCGATAAGCAGCAGATGGGATGGAATCAGTTTGCTTAAGGTTGGTTTACACTCACATACCATGTTCCTGCCTGAGATGAACCTTGAGAGAAAGAGGTGTTCTCCCCTCTGGTGTTCAGGATAATGTCTTAGACACAAATATTACTCATTCCATTTGAGCCAGATGGAAAACATAACAGAGGAGTTAATTTTGTTAAAGTAAACTTTTAAACAGCAGAATGTCTTCTCTAATATGTGTTAGTCATGTAGGACAATACTAATCAGAGTAACTATATACTAGCAAAAAAGTCAAGCAAGGATATTCCCATAGTCTTATTCTTCCTTTGAAACACTGAAGCATCTGCACTTTTAGAAGGCTTGCCAGCACACTTTAAAGCACTGCTATATATGTTGAGACCAAGTTCTCATCCCTTAAAGGTCACCAGGCAGCCACAAAGGTGGGAGGTCTGAACATTAGAGCCAAGTGTAGGTCCAGCTACTGTCACGACCAATGGAGTTCAGGGAACTGATGCAAGAAGCTGGAGATTTGTTCTGTGATCTGTCTGTTCAACTAAAGACACTCTTATAAGAGGAAAATGAACTTTCTATGTTAGTTTTCAGGTGTTACAGGTTAGGCAAATGGCACTTGATTTGTGTCTGGAGTAGGCTTAGTCATCACCATTCTGTGGATCTTTTGTGTGTGAGATTGCTTGTGCTTTGTGCTCTGCTTCCAAGTGCATGGCCTTGCAGTCTCATTCTAGGCTGCCCCCATCTCTGTCTTAATGCTTTCAATTAAACTGTCTCTCTGCCCTCTTTCTGAGATTGAGCTCTTGCATCTACACACTGGCCCATTTATTTTTATTAATTTAGCCTTTAAGAGTACTTAATCCTCAAGTAATATAGCTGTCACTTAAGTGATATTGTAAAAAAAAAAAACCTGTAAAGAACAAGCAAAAATAATGTACTTTGGCACGTTTATGTGCTTAAAACTAACTAATCTCAAAATGAAGCTCAAGAAAAAATTAATGTGTTATCCTAGATGTACATGTGGATTTCTTGGAGAGAGCTCTATTAAAAAGCATCCTTTGTGGTTTTGCGGGTTTAGTACTGTACAGAGAAATGAAGTTCAGTTAAATCCCACGTGTTTTGCATAAAGGGAGAAGCAGAGCTGAGAGAAAAGCACCAAACTCAGATGGCTGTCAGTGATTGTTAACTGTGAGTTGTCTTAGATTACTGGTTTTGGCACAACGTAATGGGCTATAGGCCATGTATTGGTTTTATTTATGCTGAATAATAACCTGTTGATAACTTGGAGTGTATTTGTCAATTTTGCCTTTAAGTATATGTGTGGAGAAGTGATTATCGGTACTAGAGGGAAGTATTCGCTTACTGAAATCCAGCTATTGTTAGCAATAAGTTTATTCTCAGGAAATAGTTTCACCCAACTTGGCTTTTTTCAGTTAGTGTTTGACAAATGGCTTTTGTGTATGAATGTTTTTGAGCTGTAGCAAAAACAAAACTGCTAGAACAGGTGTCAAAATGTCAACCATCTGCTGTGCTAATGACCAGGAGGTTGAGGGCACTGATAGAGCTACCAGCCCTTAGGAGCAGGGTCGTTATCTCAGTGTTGTTCTGTGCCTTAATGAGCCTCTCATCTCTGATGAGAGGAAAGGGTTCCTACCAACCAGAGTAAAAAAAGTTTGGTCTTTGGAAGCTGAACCAAACTTGAAGTGTTGCCACAGGCCCCTTTTTTTTTTTTTTTTTCTTGGAGGAGGAGGTGGAAAACAGGGAGAGAGGTCATGTGGAGGCGGAAAGCAAGCTTCCCTGAGTTGCTTTGGCTAACCAGAATTCAGATCTTGCTCTTTTGGCCTCATGACTTACAATTATTATTCCAAAATGTCTGGGTTCTGGACCTCTCTTGGCACTGAATGTAATTTGGATCAGAAAGCAGTCTAACCAAAATGACACTCATGCAGAGTGTGAACAGAGGCTCCTAACCACACTGTATCATGTTAAACTACTTCAGACATGAAATATTGTTTCAGAGAGAATGAAGTATGCAGACCTGTATTTCAGAGACCGTGTTGGGACAGATAATATTATAAATAATATTTAGAAGAAAATATTCTTCTAAATTTCAATGGTATCAAGTTTTTAAATTTGCTAGTTTCTTCAAGAAAACATCTAGTAGTTCTAATTTCTCATTTTCTCTTCCATGGAAGAAAATATAAACGAGAGATACTGAAATATTGACTGGTGTCATTTGAGAAAACAAAGCAGCACTTTACAGGCAATGGGGTGGTACTTAGGAGTGTGTCAGATTGCATCAGTTCTTGGAGTCACATACTTCTAAGTACTTCTAAGCCTAGGCTTGTTATTTACTGGGTGGCTTATGTTACATGGTTAACACTGGAGTATTTGATCTGTGCTGCTTCTGCATTCGGGGTGTAAAAACCTCCTACACAAGCTTGTGTGAGTTTTAGTTGTTTGACTAATAGAAATTTGGCTCTTTTTATTTCTGGGGCAGTTAAATAGTGTGTGTATAACAGTGTTGTGAAACAATATGGAGTTTTTATGGGGTATGTGACCCCATATATATGTATAAGCATATGGACTATTTAAAGCCTTCAATTGCTTATATTGTCCATGGTGATTGTGTCCTATTGGATATAAGAGAGAGGGGAAACTGGTTTTGTTTTTTCTGACTGTTGTGTAACTGATACTCCATGGTTTAGTTCCTCATAATAATTATAATCCTATTAGTAGGCAAGGGATGATACAAAGTAATTCTATCCAGCATTATGGTTTGTATTTAACAAAATCACAAGATAATGGGAAATATTTAGAGAGAAGCTAATGAGCAAAGGAGAACCTTGAAACTAGTTCTATTCCCTGTCAAGGTCTCTTTGCTCAGAGCATTAGTGCATTAATTTTTAAAAAGAATGGCATCAAAGTCTGATGATGAAAGAAGGTGAGTGGAAATGTGTAGAAAATGATTCAGATTCACACTGGTGTGAGTCTTGCTTGACTGTTGGCAAAAAGCACAGCATGTGCAGCCACTTGCTCTTTCAGCACAGCACCAGAATAAGGTCAGATGGTGTTCATGAGAGCATCAGGCAGAGATGCATCTGTTCCAAAAGCAGATGGTGAGGTGACCCAAAGGAAATAATCAGAACAGCAGAGGGCATTTTTACAGCCAGCCACCTCATCTTAGAGCTCTGGTTTAAAAGCAAACAGGAGATGCTTGAAAGAATTGCTAGAAGACAAGTACATTCTTTGCATATATATAGACTGCACAGTGTGTCTACATAATATATATTATATACTGTACCAATGTGTAATAAGAGTATGGTACTATTAGCCTATAGTATGCTATGTACACACACATAAAATACTGCATTTAAAAGCAAAGAGCTGGGCAGTAATGACTGAGCAAAGCCATTTATACCCATAGTATTTTAATAAGACATACTCAGTTGGTAAAAACTAACCCAAGACAAACATAGGCAAGGAAGTTTTCTGAGTGACTTTAAAGAAACTTGTCCCAATGCCACATATTACCCTGCAAGTGTAACCTTAACACATGTTTTTCTGCCTGCCTGTAAGAAAGAAACTTATAGTAAGTCATTATGCGAGCATCTGGCACCAAGGAGACAGAAATTCTCATGCAAGCTGCTGGTGACACATTGCAAGGGGCTGTTACTGACAGTGCCACACAGTGCTCAGTGCGCATTACAGGTCCACCCGTGTCCTGCAGTTGTGGAGTGGGTCTGGTTTGGACTGAAGGGTTTTAGATCTTCTGGCCCAAATGAGAGAAGTTTGTGCTGTTTCTACTCGTCTGGG
Organism: Formicarius rufipectus; assembly: GCA_013399695.1. NCBI lineage: Eukaryota > Metazoa > Chordata > Aves > Passeriformes > Formicariidae > Formicarius > Formicarius rufipectus. Next base: position 284,883 of record VXAU01002555.1, read on the forward strand.
TCACAAAACTATTTGCAGGGATGAATGAGATCATCCTGTTAGCAGGCAGGTCCTACATGCATGTTCTGAGGGCAAAGGTATCTGTCTATTGGTCTCTTTTATGTAGTTTTTAGGACATGAGTAAGTTTAGGTACATTTTTGGGTGCCTTTTTTTTTTTTGCTTTCTACGTATGTGCCATCATTCACTGTTCTGTGCTGGTTTCTTCTTCATTTTAAACATAATTTTTGCTATATCTTGCTTGCTTATTTAGAAGCTTGAACTTTTCAGAATGGTACTGATTAATTTTTCTTATCAAGACTATGATATCTTAAATTCCTGCTTAGGGCTGTTAAAAGATAATGCAAGGTGTAGACAGCCAGCTTACTGTGGAGGTGTGGTGGTTTTCACCCAGTGTCCACCCAAACCTCCAGGCTCCCCTCCCTACCCCCTTTCCCAGAGGGAAAGGGAAAAAAGGAAGAAAAAAAGAAAAGCAAAAAAAAAAACAGCTCAGAGG